>CAJNDT010006169.1:38376-221999 GCA_905221615.1 Symbiodinium sp. CCMP2592 | reverse complement strand
TTGAGCAGTCTTGTGAACTGCCGATCCAGGGGTCGTCAAACAGTTTGTGTAACAACGGTCTCATGGGATTCGCTTAAGGGGTTTGACTTCAGGTTTGAGGATTTTTAAAAACAGGCAGCAGGGCATGGGCCCACGGCAATATGGGACATGGGTTCGGATTCTAGCATGTGGGTTCGTGTGCTCGGCATTTTTTCAGCTTGCCCAAATGTCGACTTTTTCATCACCAGAAAAACAGTGTGCAAACATGTGGTGGCCAACAAACGCAGAGCATGTATTCGTCTTCTAATCATGGGAGAACTGGCAAATAGACGGGCCACTTGTGGAGTTCAAACATTTGAACCTGTAAACTCTATCCGTTTATTCAAGCCCACCAAGACTCTTAGAAAGAAACCCTCATAAAAAACTTGAAGATTCTATAAGACCCACTTATGCACTTATGAAGCCATCAAGAAAGCAAGTGCAAGAAGTCTTTTGGGCTCAAAGCACTCTGCAGGAGCTTTGGGCCCATCGCTGGCGCATGTGCCCTTTGGGGGTTGGCCAGGGATGCCTGGCTTCTCGGATGGCACATTTGGAGGTTTCCGAAAATTCGGGGTACCCTTTTGGGGGTCCTTATAAGGATCCTACTATGGGTACCATGTGATTAGGGTCCCCTTTTCTCGCTCCCATTTCGCTCCATTGAAGCTCTGGCTGTGTAGAAGAAGTATTCAACCATCCCTGCTAATAATAAGCAGCATTTGGTTGACAAAAAGTTCCGGACATCATAGAACCCAATGTGGATGAATTAGGCGTAGCAACGGCAAGCGCAAGAGCAGGAGCAACGGCAAGAGCAAGAGCAGCAGCAATAGCATTGTGAAGCATAGAAAGCAGGAAGAGAAAGAGCAAGGGCAAGAGCAGGAGGAACAGCAAGAGAAGGAGCTGCTTAGTATCCATGTAACCTGATCACACATCCTATCGCTGTGGCTGTCATCGCGGTGCTGTGACACACTATGGCTGGGATGACCTGCCGAGAATCCAGATGCAGCCGCTATGTGAGCAGCATCGCAGATATAGCTGAGGAAACGAATAAACGAGATGACGATGGGGGCTTGCAGATATTTCATACTGTCATGACATCTATAGGAATCATGGGATATGGCACTCTGCAGGCTTCTGATTCAGGCTGCATTTTATGCATCTCAGCCAAAACTTCTGTTCAAGCCTTAAAATCCAAGAACTTGCGCCCTTTGACTGGAGTCGGACTAAACCTTTGAACCTCAAGATTAGTGCATCATTCACCCCCGTACCCCAAGCTTGCAAGCCTTGTTTTGATTGTGCATGTGCAACCAGTTGCCGACTGCCCCGCTCTACCAAAAAGGACTTTACGACCCTAGGATTTTACAACGTCGAAGGCCACTTCGGAAACAAGGAGCTGGACAAGACAACTGATGCCCTCACGCCCAAGCATGCTAAACCAAAGCGTAACCCGCTTAGAAACGTCGGAGAGGCTCGTTAAAACCCCCATGAGTTTGCGAGCCCTATACATCCCTTTGAAGGAGCCCTACAGATCCCTGTAAAGAACCCTATTCCCTAAAAGGAGCCCTATAGATCCCTTTAAAGAACCCTATAAGACCTGAAAGGTCAGCCTCCATGGACTTGTCTTCGAACTCAGCGCCACGTTGCTTGGGTGGAATTTCGATGAACCGAATCCTAGTTTAGGGTTTAGGGTTTTGGATTTTAGTGGGGACCCGAATCCTACTGTATTGTGCGTTTGTGTGTAGAGCTTAGATCTGAAGTTCTACGATCTACCATTAGACCCTACACTGGTTGAGGGTCAAGTTGTAAGAAAATCGGCAGGGCATGGGCTCTCTTCCAGGTTCCAGCTATCCGCCACACGATGACTGCACATATTACTACCCCCTGGTGAGCATTAAAAGCTCTGAGGCCATGTGAACAGAGGAACCTCGCTGCTTATGGATTTGGTTCTTGGAAGTGATACCCAATTCCGTCCTTACATGTGTTGTTCCATGTCGAAAAGTTTCGTCTGCTTTAGTAACTGCAGTACCATTCTTGTATACGCTTGCCGAGTTGCCGACGCCTTGAGATCGCACCCAGCCCGGCAGGTTGAGCCAGTCGCAGCATCTGGAGTGTTCCCCATCAATGCACTTGGGTACCTACAGCTTGCATCCCCCAATCCTACTTCTTATAGGGTTCTTTAAAGAGATCTATAGGGCGCCTTTAAGGGAATAGGGTTCTTTAAAGGGATCTATAGGCCCAAAGCACTAAATACCATACGCCATGAGCAAGCAGACCTTAGCCAGCACAGACACGGTGGGGGCGAAGCTTCGGAGAAAGATTCCGGTCCAAACTCATGTACTGCGAAGGTTCGTACATGCACACGTGCATATCCAGGTGTTTTCGTATGCAGATATCTCAGATATGTATATACAGCCGCCGGGCAGACAGAGAGTTCGGTTGTTGCCTGCTAAACCCAACCCTCGGGCTTGAAATCAAGCACCAGTTCTGCTTTCAAGGCTTGGATCCTACATGCACTGCAGCCCTCATTTTTAGACACAGATCGACAGGATATAGATACAGACAGAGATACAGTAGATGCCAAGACAGATATAGTTATAGACGATATAGACAGCCAGATAGATAGATAGATAGATTGATAGTAGACAAAGAGATCGATCGGTAGAAACAGAGATTTGATAGACAAACATCAGCAAGTCAGAGTGTCAGTATCTAGGCATCCCAGTAAGCCCGTTCATATTGGTGTCACCAGTCTGCTCAGGTTCTTCGCAAGACATCCGGGAGGCACCCAGGTCCTCCGGGATGCCGCCGGATTCGATGCGTCCGGCCCTGATCAAGGGTTTAAGGGTTTAGGGTTTAAGGGTTTACGGTTTAAGGGTTTAAGGGTTTAGGGTTTCAGGGTTTAGGGTTTAAGGGTTTAAGGGTTTGGGGGTTTAGGGTTTAGGGTTTAAGGGTTGAAGGGTTTAAGGGTTTAGGGTTTAGGGTTTAGGGTTTAAGGGTTTAAGGGTTTAGGGTTTAAGGGTTTAGGGTTAAGGGTTTAGGGTTTTAGGGGTTTTAGGGGTTTTGGGGATCCCAGATTGGTGTGCTAAATGAAGCAGCACGAACAAGTAAACCGAAACTGATCGTAAGAACTGTGTTCGTATCAAGAACACTTTTTTCAACACGCGACTGAAACCGAATATTGAGATGAAAAATTACCAGTGACAAGAGTGGAAAGTCGCAACGATAGAACAGACCAACCAGCATGTGTTAACGAAGGATCGACGGACGACCAGAAGAGCAGTAAACCCCCTAAACCCTGCGAGCACTCGAAGCCACAAAAAACCCTCAATCTGACGAGCTACACCCCGAAACCCTTCCCGGCCTCCGCTTCTCAGGACGGCAAGCTTCGAGGCAGCGGGCCACTCCGAGCGTGCGCGTCGTTGGGCGGACGAATTCGCTGTGGGCCGCCGGGCTGCCTGTTGAGAGGAGATTTCCGTTTCAATCGTGTTTCTTCGGCCTGGGTTTTCCTATGAAGGTGGTTATAGACACTGAAGAGAGTCTAGACGGTTCTTGCAGATCAGGTGCGTTCTTGTTGTGTGTGTTCTGTTGGCTGCTATCTGTTGCTTCCATGTCGCGATTCATTGCACCCGAAGCACTGAGCTGCCTCAAAGGTACAATGGCCGCCCGAGACATACCTACAATGCTACATGAATCCTCCGTAATCCTCATCATAGTCATTAGCGGGGACTTAGGTCCAGTGGTCGCGTCACTGACTCCCAAGTTGGTCTAATGCTCCCAAGACCCCAAAGCCTGCGACAAGTAGCTTCAGCAAGGGTCTGATGCGGGGATTTCGGTTTTCAGTCGCTACCAGGTACCTTCATGGTAGGTTACTACGTAGCCACAAACTATACAATCCAGTATCCAACTGCTTGGGTAAGTGGACCCCCCCCCCCAGGGAATTACAGTGGCTTTAGGGTTGCACGACTCAGGCTATTGCCCGGATGTCTATGGAAAGGCCCACCGGCGAAGGGCAAGGGCTGCCTCGAGCGAGATCCTTAGATAGACCCTACCGACTCCACCAGGAGGCATCTACAAGAAATATGAGTTCTGAATTCGCATACATCGTCAGGTCTTAATTATCTTAATTGAACGTTGTCAATCAGAACACGGTTTGGAGTTTGTTGTGGGGTTTGCATTAGTCTTCAAGGTTGGTAGAAAGCTGCCAAATGGAGCCTACCGAGCAAGACGATTTCTGTTTTTCGTGGCGGAGATATACAGATCGCTGGCTGACCCAGGTTCAGCTAGCCATCCGGAATCGAAGAAACCACATCGTGAGGTAGAGGCAAGTTTGTGTGGGAGGGGTTTTTGGCTCTTCAGCCAGCCCCTCTCCAAAAACACCCTAAGCCGAAAGATTTGAGTCGGAGGACATTCCATGCTCGCTATCTCGGTCACTGGCCCGGGCCTTTTCCCTGAGCTGGCAAGTTCTTTATGTACGGCTGGACAGTTTCTGATTTTCTGGTTTCGGATTCATGTTCTGAGGTGTAGGGCAGGGTGTTGTATAAGACAGGCCGGTGTCACAGTTAGGGTCTTCAGGGTCCAGAGAAGTGTTGGCAGTTCTTTTTGGGTTTCTCATTCAGGTCTAGCGGTTAGGAAGTACTTCCGCTTCTGCGCTAATTGGTGGGTTCGTGTCGCAAGTCCGGCGTTTGTAGTTGCATGTCTCAAAGGGTTCCCGGGTGCTGAGGATTTTCTGAATATGGGAGTTTCCGAAAAATAGGGGGACCCTTATATAGTACCCTAAATAGTAGGATCCTTATTATAAGGAGCCCAAAATAAGGCACCCCTAGTTTTCTGAAACTCCCATATGTGCCTTTCGGACATCGGGTTCCCGGATGTGGAGTTTACATATACCCAGACCTTCCAAAATCCCTTAATTAAGGAATATACCTTAATTCATATTTGGGATCCTATTATAATTTAAAGTATATTCCTTAATTAAGGGGTTTTGGAAGGTCTGGGTACCTGGAGCCCCGAAGGCTCCAAATAATGCGAATTGCACGAGGTGTTTGGCTTCTGGAGTTCTAGACTGACCCATAGGCCCCATAGTAGTTCCTTTTTGGGGATACCTTATAGGATTCTATATATGAACCACGATAAGGAACTACTTTGGGGCCGGTGAAAGCTGCAAGGTGTCTTCTGCAGAAGGGTCAAGTTGTTGAGCCTCCCGAAACCTCTGCGTCCCGTCCCATGAGCCATAAACCCAGGCCTACAGGAGTTGCCTACGTCTCAGCCGTTTGCTGGACTCTATGGGGTTGGGGCCCTGAGACAGGGTCTAGCTTAGTTTAGTGGCTGAGTCGATGGCCGTTGTATAAGTTGTTCGGGAAGATATATCTCATGTTCTACCTATCTAGCTTCCTAGCTATCTAGCTCTTTCTGTATGTACCCATCTGAATGAACCTATCTACCTATCTATCCAGCCATGTGTTTTTCTATCTATGTAACTATCATATATTTTCCATGTATCTATCGGTTTATCTGTCTGAAGGGACTTCTAAAGATGCTCGAGCCATACAACAGATATGTATATGTGTGCATACACATGTCCAGCCAACATAAACAGTGACGCACAGAATAGGGGGTTTAGGGTTACTATATACCGCCCAAACCCTAAAAGCCGGTGTAGTGTTTGCAGTGTTTTTGGAGTTGAGGGATGTAGGCTTAGTAGGCTCTTGGCATGGGGCCTGCGATCGAGGTGGCAGAAGGTGCCTCTTTGTCTGTAAAATATATGTCCACGGCAGGACAGACCATGCGACCTCTTTCTACTGAGTAAGGTGAACATGTTTATCGGACCCGACTGAGTAGCGTCAGTGGGAGCCAGATGTCGGTATCTCCCGCACAACATGGTGCTCCAAGCCTGTGAGCATGTTTGTTGTTTGACCCTCTTGCCTTTGCAACACGGATCCCGAAATCTTGACTGCACCAAGTCCGCTTGTGAACCGCACATTACATGATAGTTGCTGAGCGAACTCTGGTGCCACGATATCGGCACGGACCCCAAGTTGGACAACCCTCGGCCATAAACCCTTTGACTTAAGACCAAGAAATCCGAATTCCTCAGCCGTAGAGCGTGAAACCCAAGACCCAAGACCCGGGACCCTCAAAACCCCAACAGCAACCCAAGCCTTTTGCTTGCTCTCAGGTGCCGCCCATGCTGCCGCAGGCGGAAGTCTCGCGCAAAAAAGTTGGCCCGCGTCGGATTGGCCTTGAACTTGTGCGAGAAAGTCCCCAAAGCACGGTAGAAACATAAGGATCCTATACAGGGGCCTTACGAGAATTGTGGTGTAGTGTACCCCAAACCTTCATCAACTTATTGATGCCATTCTGCCGTTGTACTAGTTTGGTTTGGTGTACCTGCCCGAGCTGTCGGTTTGCCAGGAACCGTGTAACCTGAGGGCCTCATACTTGTGTTGTCTTCGGGCTGTCAAATCCCCTCTAGTCCTGCACTGGTCTCGGTCGCAAGCATGCAGCGTCCGCAGTCCTTTCAATCCTGAAACCTGACCCCTAAACTCCTAAACCTTATATAATTCCTAGTCTCCAGACCCGACACACACACACAGAGTCGGAAAGCCTGCCCCGCCGTATCTAAGGCGGGCCTTGAGTCGCTTCACACAAGATATGGTGACTAACTGCTGTTACTGTTGATGATATAACTCCTGCATTACCTTACTGTAAGGACCCTAGACTACTGGATTTATGGTATATTCCTTATTATGGGTAGTGCAGGGTTTATATCATCAACCGTATCACAGTGCACGCTGTGGGTAGAAAACAAATGGGCAAGTGGAAGGACCACCAGTCTTCCATTCATCATGCTTCGGGTCAAAACCAAGAGATTTTGCAGGTGTCGGCGACGAATACCCCTGATGTTACATGGCCACACGAAGCAGTCAGCGTCAGTAATGAAAACTAAAATGCATAGATTGCCGGCCGAAGACAATACCGTCTCCAGCAATGGCAACAGTTCAGAGCACCTCTCTGAGTCGTAGGGTAGAGTTTAGAGTGGATTTAGGGTTCAGGGTAAGATTACTGTAGGTTTTCCGCTGAATACAAGGAATAAGGGTACCCTTGCCATGACCTCGAGGAACCCATGCTGTTTGCAAAAAACCTCACACCTCGAGCGGACCATTTTCGGCAAATTTCAGAAGGAAATGCCGTGCCGAAACGCAAGTTCTCTCAGAGTCAGGGGAAATCCGTTCCTACGCAAGCACACCTGTGTTCCTAGGCTCTATATAAAACTTAAACCCCAAAGCCCCGAAAGCACCAGTTAGTGAAGAGGATGCTCGCCACCTGATGCATCTCCCATCTTGGGGTTTCTGAGCTTTGCACCTGCCATGGCAGCGGCAAATCCGTTGCATGCCGATCAGGCACCCGGACCCAGGGACTAGGGCTTGGGGTCCTTAACTACAACCTTTCAACCCTGAACCCCAAATCACAGTCCCTAAACCTCATAAGCTCTGAACTCAATCCTTGGTTCCCATCCGTGTAATGAAAGCCCAACAGCCCAAGTGCGGAAATGTTTTGTAATTGCAGCTAATTCTGTGTATGTAGAAAGCTCATGTGTTCGAGCTTCGTGTGTATCGCGTCTACTTCTACGGACTTAGAGTATTCGGTTCAAGGTTCCGAGTGTACAGGTTTAGCTGTTTAGCTTCAAGGCTAGAGGTACATCTTTGAACTGTCCTGTCATTGTTTGTCCAACTCCCCGTACCTCGGAGCCCTCGTATGCAGGTCTGGAAGCACACCTTGGAAAAAGAGCTGGATGCATGGTGCTTTCAACAATTAGGCGCGCGGATCCACAGGGTTCCCTACTGCTATGCCGGGCTATTTTTAGCGACCTTAGCATTAGCAACATGAAGGTTCAGGTAGAAGAAAGTCAGGTTTGGCTAGCCCTGAGGCCTGCAATCTACAGCGTTTCAATCCTGCGCCCTCAACCCCAACAAGCTTGAGTCGCGTGCCAGAACTGTGGTACTCGTTGTCAAGTTCATGATGTACTTCCGCCCACTCCCACGCCCCTTACTCCTACTCCCACTCCTACTCATACTCCTACTACAACTACTACTACCACTACTACTACTCCTGCTGCTACTACACTACACCACTGCCACGAGGACGACGACGACGACGACTACTACTACTACTAACAACAACAACAACAGCAGCAACAACAACAACAACTACTACTACTACCATTACTACTATTACTACTACTAGTTCTCCTACTACCACTACTGCTAGCACTACCAGTACGACTGGTGTGCATTGCGAGCGACAGTGGCAGAGACAGACAGAAATTCTTAAGCACTAAACTTAAAAATGCCCTACACGCGAGAGAGAGAGGTATCCCAAAACATGCGTCGTTGGAGACTCTGCGGATGTCCAAGGACTCGGCTTGAATCGTGTCTGGGAGGCTATTGGTTACCCTAAGGCCCCAAAGTAGTTCCTTTTTGGGGTTCGTATATAGAATCCTATAAGGTAATCCCAAAAAGGAACTACTTTGGGGCCTATGGGTAGGGTGCAGGCTCCGAAGTTTAGGGTGCATGTGGTCTACGGACAGTTGGCGCAGTCAACATTACACAGCAGAACCATGCAAGTCTACCCCACCTGTCCACAGAGCCACCCTTTTAGATTGAACATTTGGTGCCTCTCATTTTGAGATGGATTCACGCTGCGTCGCTTGCGCATGGGGTTTAGTGTTTAGGGTGGAGGCATACTTGGAATGCATGTACCAGGATACGAGATTGCCAGCCTGATCGCCTTCATGTCAAGAACCTCATGTTCGAACAACTTGTGAGCTACCACTTTCGATGCACTGAGAGCTTGTCTTGGAGCACAAACCCTAAACTTTATAGGTCCCTAGCAAAAGCACCATGGATTTTGTAAAGCAGGGCTGCAGGAATTCTGCTAGAGCATTCTTCGTCGCCCATCTATCTCTTGAGCACTTCGAATCTTGGACGTCGCCCACCGGCTTGAGCCTATAAACCCTAAACTCCTGAACCCTAAACTTCAGAAGCCCTAAACCCTAAACTCTTAAACCCTAAACCCGACCAGCTTGAAATCAAGCACAGCAGGAGCCTTCGCTGCCGAAGATGCCTTCTGTGGGCCAGGAGGCCACCGGAACCCGCCCTGCCCAATCTGTCCGAGACCGTCAGCTGAAGACCCCTCTGCTGTTGGGGTAAAGATCTTACCTTTGGTTAGTAGGGAATGGAGGAACGGGGTACAATCACAGCTACTATTTCGACCAGTCTTCCATTCCCTGTTAACCAAGGCTAAGAGACCTGAGCAATTATGTGAAGCACAACTTGCCGGCTTGGCCTTCTCGCCTTGACTGAGGTTGTGATCCAAGGCTCGAGGAGAAGGCCTGCTAGAAGCGAAGTGGCCTGACGTGGGGCTTGATTCTACTGATGCTTTCTACTGATGCTCTGGGTGTTGTGAACACTTCGGAACTTGGGATTTCTGCTAGACGCCGCCTTCGATCATCACCATTTTCGCCACGATGGACCAGCAGCAGCAACACCTGATCATCGTGAATCTTGGAGCATCATTCCCAGTCTCCTCATCGGAGATTGTGATCACCACCAGAACCGTCAGTGTCACCATCAACAGCACTACTGTCATGATGATTATCATTACCATCAGAATCATCACCATCATCATTATCAGCCACATCACTCCTTTCCGTCAATGTCACCTTTTCTGAAGCCAGTGCCTATCGTGGGCTCGAGACTGTTCGCGGAGGCCAGAGCTCAATGGTCTCAAGGCAGAAGTCTTGGATGACAGTCGGTGCCTTAGTGTCTTAGGGGTTTAGGATGGTTTAGGATTTAGGGCTTAAGCTTTAGGGTTTCGCTAGATTGAGTAATAGAGACGTTTGTGCGGCTAACTGAAGCTCAGCCCTTGACCCCTGTATTCCCTCAAACCCGAAGGCCGAGGAAGCAGCTCAGCTTCGAGAAAAAATGCCGTGGAATCTCGAGTTCTCGACCTTTCCGACACGTCTGTACTCGATAAGTCTCTTTGCCCGAGCCAAAGACTGTAAAGTCAAAGCAGTACCAAGCCTGTGGTAGACTGAAGATGTTCTGCAACAAAATCCCAAGCTTGGCTGCTGATTTCAGAGATGCAGCGTTGGGTTTGCAGTAACTTCGACTTTCTTGCTGGAGGGCATTCGCTTTGGAGATGTTGGAACTGCGATTGTGTGGGCCTCATCGCATACGAGGTTGTCTAAGTCTAAGATTGAAACTAGAGGTTGGGGTTTCTCTGCATAATTACTCTGAGATCATCTGCAGTATGTCCAATTCCATCGCTCTGTTTGCCCCGAAGTACAGGCATCGACAAGGCTGGGCGCGTAACCATCCGCGTCTTCCGCCCAAATGACTTGTATCCTGGCGGCATCGGCATTCGATTTACGGGTCTCTTCAAGATTTCAGGCAGATGGGCGTGTGTGTGCGTATGGGGGGAGGGGGTGGGAAGGGGTGTTATGGCAGTTTTGCGCGCCTGGGGCTTCTGGTCTGACTCCGCTTTTGAATAACTTTCGGTTCGATTCTCAAGAGTAGGTTATTGTTGGCTTGCTGTGGGTGTGGTATCGCCTTTCCTAGTGCACAGCAAAGTCAGTCTTGATACTGCAAGCACAAAGCCGCCTTTGTTGCTTGGGTATTCTGAGCAGCAAAGCTGTACAGGCCCCGAGGCCCCCAGCATTGCAGACTTCCAGCCGAGCTCAAGAGCCGGAATGTTACTGTCACCACGGTCCTGCAGCCCCTACACAGCTAGGACAGTCTACCACCGCAAAACAGACCCATAGTTGGATCAAATATAGAGGCGAGTAGACGGCTGATTGTGGTCACAGTTAGTGCCCCACGACTATCCGAATTACATGGCACCGGCTTCTCTGCATCATGGTCCTTGTCCTGGTTCTTGCTTGCAAGCAACGGCTCCAAAGAAAAGCACCGCAAGCATCACTGCGACAGGCATAAAGCAGCCCTTGTTGTTGGCTTCAGGAGAGTTACTCGTCAATTCACAGTCCACCCTCTAAAGCCAGAGACAACACTCAAAGCGAAAAAACCCTAAACCCCAACCCCTATAAAAACCTAAACCCTAAAGAATCAGAGCGGAGGAATCGCGAAGGCAAAGGTTCGCGAAGGCCTGCCTGCAAATTGTCCCGGGGTAATTTCGGATCGCCTGTGCATTTGTTGAGTGGAAGCCTATAGGGACCTTAATAATTACAATAGGGTTTTGGGGCTCTATGATACTATATATTCATAATAAGGTACCCCCAAAATAGTATAGGTATGTGTTTAGGCCCCTAAAGTAGACAACTGACTAGGGCCCTGAAGCTTTGTGGTTTTAGGGTTTCGGGCTCAAGGGAGCAGACCCATGGTCCTAAGATCATAGGTTAAGAAACCCTCGGACATGTCAAACTACCTAAAGTCTCCATAGCAGCTCCTTCAAACGGATTTTATAAAATCCTAACCATGAAATTGGCTTATCCAATAAGGGATCTACAGTGGAGACTCGAGGTAGGCTTAAAGACACGACCGACGTCTCTTCGACGAGCTTCCTGCTTGCGGCAGCCTGGTTCGTGAGTCTAAGATGGAAAGTTCAGGGCTTAGCTCCGGATTTCGGGGTTTCACGGCGAATCTAGGACTTTAGGATGTATATGTATATATCATTATTTACTTATATACTTATATGTATAGACACACACACACACATACATACATATATTGCGCACATATATGCATATATATATATATATATATATATAAATATCTATATTTACATTTATATTTTGGATTTATATTTATATTTATAGATAGATAGATATATATATATATATATAGATAGATAGAGTTTCAGCTCGGAAATTCTCTGGTTTCGGACATTTGGCGGGAGACTGCATGACCGAGGCTACCTCAAAGGAAGCCCGAAAGATTACACTGGAACCCTCACCCTGAGCTCCAAGCTCTGGCTCCTTAAACCCTGAAAGCAGGCCCCGGAAAGAATTTTGGTGTTCTTCCCGATTACTTGCGTGACTCTTCTGGCTAACTACATGGAACCTCCTTTGAATTCGCCAGCACTGACCGACGAAAAGACATGTTTAGGACCTTCCCTGCGGCGTAACCAGGCTCACTGGTCTAAATCCTGAGCTCTCAATCTTCAAATCTTTGTCACATCGATCCCTGAACCTCACAGCAATCTAGGTTAGACTAGATCTGGAATCACCGGACGCCTCTTATGCCCACTCTCAACCACCTGTGCAGCTCAAGCGCACAACAGAGGCCAACCGTTGACCTTTCGAAAGCTACGCGAACTGTGGGAGGCACTTGTGTCTTCTTCGGGCCCCAAACTGGTATCTTCTTGGTTACCATGTGTAATCCCGACTTTCTGTCGCCGGCAACGCTCGGCCAGAGAGGATGCAGATCCGTGCCACGCACCTCGCTTCCCGGCGACCGGCGCCTTCCTTGTCGCGGCCTTGAGTCATGCCTTGATGGTTTACAGGGTTTCGGGTGTGGAGTGCGGGGGCCTAAATTTTTATTGGGGATGAGGTTTAGATTCAGCGAGGCATGTTTGCTCCTTTGTTGTTCAACCATGGTCTTGCTCATGGAATCCTGCATGCGGCTTCTGCAAACTTAGCATGCCGCTGGCACCCCATGGTATGCTGCAAGCTCGTCGACCCCTCTCCCTCCCTCCATCTCTGTACAAGCACTCACGTTTATGACTACCAGGAAGAGCTGTGGCCAGAAACTCTCTGTGAACTGCATTGGCTAGGATGCCCAGTAGTACCCTTATTCCCTTTTTGTAGTCCTAGGTTCCTTATACAGTTACCCAATACCAAACAGGGAGCCCTTTTAAATCCTAGGTTACTGGGCATCCTAGTTAGCGCTGTTCGCTATTCTTGCGTGCAAGCGGCGAAAAGATGCTCCAAAGCACAAAGAGCAACTCAGATAATTTCAACCCTGTCCGGCTTGCCCAGAGCATGCAGCAAAAAGTCTCAGAATGGCTTATGGCACCATAGACCTTATAATCCTAGACAGTGCCCTCCAAACCGGTTCCCCGCTCGAGCCTTGTGAGTCACCTTCGAGAGTAGTAGCATTCCTTCATCCTGCAGAGCTCTGGATAGACTTGTCCAGTTAATAATGGATGTACACCAGGCCTTTTGCTGTACATATCATTGGTAAGTGTATAAGCGCGAGAATAACGGTCTCCTTAAGAGAGTTGGTGAGTGTACATGCGGGGTGTGCATGCGTGCGATATCAGCAAGCAGCGGCTTGCTACAACATGGAGATGTTGATAGCCATTCGGGATTTTGAGCTTGCCACTGTATTCTACCTACCCCTCAAGCCTCAACCGAGGTAAGCCCCGCATATAGGGGTTGGAATCATTGGGAGCAATACGTTTTGGCTGACATCCAATTAATAGTCGTACTAGGGCTAGGGTGTAGCTGGATACACTACTCCAACTGTGCAGGTCCATACATGACACTCTGTACAAACCGAAACATACTAACCTTCCACACAAAAAAACGAAACCCATAAGAGACCCGACCCGAGAGAAAGATAGGGTCTCCATAGCACCCTAAATCCTAAACCCTAAACCTCCTTGGGGTCAGGTCTGCGGCGGGTGCGTCTGCAGCCTACGTCGGATCACAGGCATCCGGGGACCGGAGACCTCCTTGGCCTGCCGTAGATGCAGGGTTAGGATTCAGGGTTTAGGGTTTAGAGTTTAGGGTTTAGGATTCAGGGCTTTGGGGTTTTGGCTTGAAGTGAGTAAGACAAGTGGTTTTAGGCCGTTCGGGGTTAAAGGCTTTAGTCGGCTATTTCGGGTTTAAGGCTTTGGGCTTTTGTGTTGAAGCAGATCTTGCTGTATGACCCAGCGAGTCATCAGAGAAGGGTTCGAGTTCGATCGTGGGACCCAGTGACGCAGATGTATGTGAACGAGCAGGGACAAGAAGCGGTAGCCGGTCCATCATGTCAGGTCGCAGGCTCGGGCGATGTCCCTGTGGAAGCTCCCGAGGTGTGGCAGCTCATCATGCAAAACTTCGCCGACCCGCAGCCATTCCAGAGCGTCCTCTCTGGCCTAGAGGGTGACCGTGACAGTCTGGATCTCGTCTGGAGTAGGGCCAAGATTTACGGGGGAGCTTCTTGTTTGAATACGGGTCTGTCAAAGTAAGACTATTCCCTTCAAGTCCCTAACAGGTATACCCTACGCAGATGTGTATGTCCCTGCCCCTGCTGCAAGGATGACACGCTTGACTCCGCAGGTGCATGGCCCCTGCAGCAAGGAAGACAGTCAGGCACGTACAGAAGACGTTTTTTAAATCGAGAAGTGTACCAAGTTAGATCTTATTCGCTTTCGCTTCTGCTGCTAAAACAGTTGGCTGGCCCTCGTACTCGAGGGTTATGAGCCCAAGCCTTCGTGTGCCCTGTTGCCATGGACACTCTTGCTTCTAGAAGGAGAAAGTCGAGCTCTGTGCCTCCTGGTGGGCTTAGTGGCGGTGCTACGGCAGCTGACACACCTGTCCCACTTGAATCAGGAGATGAGCTTGAGCCTTCGTACGAGGACCAAGATGCAGCGGGAGCAGCCAACAGTCAGACTGGGATTGATGGTGAGGCCCCAGCCTCTTCGAAGCCTCTACCAAATCCTTTTTGGTCTGAAAAGGCTACAGCAGAATTTCAGTTGAACCAGTCCCGACCGCGCGACTTACCTAGCACTACTGAGAGAGATGATGATGTGGACGTGCATCCACCGTATGACTTCTCTGAGCCAGCCATGGCATCTTCTGGGCAAAATGCTGGGAAACTTGATGATAGAAGTGAGTCAAGACTCTTGCACCGGGGTCTCGGAGCGAGCTCTCCGGGATCCAGTGGCAAGGCGTCGATCCTGGAGCGTGGTGAGACGACTACGAAAGTGGAAGTCAGGAGCTATGCCCTTCAGGTGACGGAATCCCCGACGGGACCAACACAGCCGGACCATCAAGGAGCTCAGTACTTCATGATTGGTTCGGATGGGGGTGACACTCCGTTTCGCGAGCAGGAGTCTACAAAGGTTAGGAGTTTGGATGGGGAGATGTTCTCGCAAAGAGCTTCTACTGCAGGCAGAGCTTCTGACGTCAGGGACCCTAGCCAGGCTACCGTTGCAGCGCTCCTGCAACGGGTCAAGGACCTTGAAGATGCGCTAGTGGCGGAAAGAAACTCAGGAGCTTCGGTGTCAATGAAGTCCGCTGCTGGTCAGAATACGGGAACCTCAGTGTCGATGAAGTCGGCGGTAGGTGGTGCTGGTAGAGCTGTAGGAGTAGATGCTGAAAATGTGGATGGAAACCCGTCCGTTGTACAGACAAGTTTCTGCGATCCCCCAGGGTTAACAAGTGTGAGTAATGAACACAATGATAATAGTGTGGGTGGTCTTGGAAAATGGGTGTATGTTGATGGTGGTTACCGGCAGCTTGCCCTCAATGCACAGGGAGTTTGGACTTTACTTCCTAGCGTGCTAAATCAACCACCTCCTCCTCCTGTTCAGCCCCAAGCACCTCAATCTTCGGCAAGTCTCCCAGGGCCTTCCTGGATTCGGGGGCCAGCGCTTCCTGTTGAAGGGCACGGTTGGACTTGCCCCGCACAGCAGCTTCACCAAGTGCAGCAGAGTGTGCCGGAGCCGGTACAAGGAGGATCAGGCTTCTTTACGCCGCCGCAGATTCCTGAAGACCTTAGTGGGTTGCCTAAGGGTTTAGTTGAGTTTGTAGGCTTAGGTGGCCCTCCGCAGTACCGACCAGCTTCGATGTCACATCATGTTGAGCAAGCGGCTCCAGCAATGCAATGCACTCAGGGTTATAGTGGGTTAGTTGGTCCTCCACTCCACCACGTAGCTCCGATCCCTACGCCCCATCCTGTTGAGCAGTCGTTTCCAGGAATGCAATGCACTCAGGGTTTTGGCATTGGTTCGGGTGGTTCATTTCTGCCCCAGGTACCTTCGATGCCTTATCCGCAGTATCCTGTTGAGCAGTCGGTTCCAGGATTGTATAGCACTCAGGGCTATGATAGGGATTCGAATTATCTGGTGTCACATCAGACAGCCTTCCCGCGTCATCATGATGAGCAGTCGGTTGTGCCTAATACCTCCTCAAGCCCGGTACCACCCCCGCCTCCTAGTGGTTTAGGACCTGACTTTGGGGTGAGACAAGAGATAGGGTTTAGGGTAGATCGCACGCCAGGTGGTACTCCGGTGCCTCCGTTGCCTCCACCTTTAACCCCAACTCCAACGTCTGAAATCCGCCGTCAGGAGCTTCGGTACTCGCCTCAATGGCAGCGCTGGCATGATCTTCCACAGCTCTCGGAGCTGAGAACTGATGAGGCACCGATTGCAGTGGGCGATTGGATAACATTAGTGGGTCCTATAGTTGGGGACATTAGTACTGGAGCGGGTCTTTGGTGGGTCAAGGTTAAGGATAGGGCTGAAGCTTTCTATGCACAGTGGCTTAATGCTACCCCGCTACACCGAGCACAAATTGAAGTAACCTTAGGATCTGAGCTTTCCCAGCCGCAGTATGCCCGGCTTGAGCAACGAGTAACATCGATGCTGTTGGCCTCGCTTCCACAGAACTTGAGACAGGACATCCTAGCTTCTAGGGTTCTCAATTCGGTGAATGTTTTGTATAGGGTGATGGTTGCAGGGCAGCCAGGAGGAACTGCTGAGCGCGCGACACTGTTGAACTTCTTGACTCAGCCAGGGACTGCACAGAACCCGGCGGAAGCATTGGAGAAATTGAGGAAGTACTCAAGATGGAGATCGCGTGCGGAGCAGCTCAAGGTTTCCCTCCCCGATCCTTCACTCCTGCTCAGGGCTGTTGAGAGCATCGTGTCTGGAATCGTGAGTTCGAGCACTTATAGGGAGTTGGCTTTCAGGCTTAGTGTGCTGAAGCTTGAGCTCTCTTTAGATCACGTGCCAACACATGAGAAGGTTGAAAAGTTCAGGAGGCAGGTTCATGCCGAGATGGAGCTGCTCGCGGTGAGCGCTCAGGCGCTCTCTCAGGAAGAGAAGAGACAGCGGGTAAGGAGAGCCAAGGCCACTGAGGAGGAAGGAAAGGAGGAGAAGCCAGAACACAGGAAAGGAAAGGGCGCGAACAATACAGGAGGCAAGGATGCAGGTAAAGGTAAAGGACTTAAAGGCAAGCCTTCTGATGCCCAGCCTGAAAGCAATCGCCGAGTCTGTCAGTTTTGGGGTTCCGCAAAGGGGTGTAACGCCGGACGGTCATGCCAATACAATCACGATCTTAGTGTTGTTGAGGATGGTAGTGGTAGGTGCTTTGAGTGTTCATCCACTGAGCACTGGAGGAATGCGTGCCCAGTGCTAGGGAGAGGCCCACCCACTGCCGCTGGCAGCGCTGACCATAAGGCGGGTGTAGAGGCCTCAGCTAAGGCTGAACCTAAGCGGGGTCCCCGGAAGAGAGTTCGCAAGGTTGGTGGAGTTGAGGTTCCTGAGGGTTCGGAAGCTCAGGCCTCGCAGTCTGAGGGCGCACCAGCTGCAGCGACAGGGCCCTCAAATGATTTGGTGAAGGAAGCCATTGATGCCATTAAGTCTTTGAGGATATCCAAGCTGTGTGCTGTTAAAGCCGAAGAATCTAGAGACGCCGTTTTGGGTTTGTTGGACGGTGGTGCCACAACCTCACTTCGACAAGCCATTAGTCTGCAAGAATGGGAAGCTGCCGCCCCAGTGGTAGTGCATTTAGCTTCAGGGGAAACAAACAATCTTCGGATCGCCAGCACAGGCGTCCTGCTAGCAGAGCCAGCGTCGTTGAGTCAGCAGAAAGCTGCTCCGATTGTTGCTTTACATCAGCTTGTGAGCCTAGGGTATCAGGTTCGTTGGACCTCAGGAGGCTTTGTGTTGCGAGATCCAGAAGGCTCTAAGGTGCCAGTTGTTCTGGTGGCAGGTTGCCCGGAGGTTTCGTCAAAGCTTGCCTTGGATATGATATCTAAGATAGAAAAGCTGAGTGGGGTCGCTGTGAAGGCTTATGCGTGTAATGGGCACCTTAGCCAAGACGTACCCCTCACAAGTCTAGCCACGGCGCTGTTGGCAGGAAAGGGCCCGCATCCCGATCGTTGGACGTGGCTCACCGAACTAGTGGGTCTTCAAAGTAGCTCTCTTCTTTCGCAGGTGCTCGATGAGCCGAGGATGGAAGCCGTTGGCATACAGCCACGTTTCAACCGTCGCACTCGCCGCACCTTAAGCCAGTGTGAAGGGATAGCTGTTGTGATTGGAGATCCTAAAGCCTACGTAGGAACCGTGCCTTCAAAATGGGGAACGATCCGCCTAGATCACAGGGAGGTGAGGGATGAAGGAATTCACGCATTCCTGTTTGAGCTTGCGCGGATAGGCCTTATCAGGCAAGTGGTGTGCACTGATCTTCCAAGTCTTTTTCCCGCTATGTGTAACGGTTGCCAATCGCCTGAAGCCAACGCGGCTAAGGATGCACTGGTACTGCTTAGAATCCTGCATTTGTGTGGTCAAGCCGATTGTGGCCGAAAGGCTGCGGGTTTTACAATCCCACCGTTGTTCCTGTGCGAAAGTGACAACGATCCGCAGGTCGGGGCTTTGGTCAGATCATCACCGTGGCATAGTGTTAGTCATGGCTTGGTTAAGTCACTGATGTTCCACCAGCAGCAATGCCGGGAGTATGATGGAGTAGGACGGGCGGTATGCCTGAAAGTGGCTAAGCTTGCGAAAAACCGTGAGAAAACATCCACCCCAAAAGGGAAGATTGATGCATCCTTTGAGCGTCACGTCGCCAACGGCCACTTGCCATTCCGACGAGATTGCGCCACCTGCTTGAGAGGTAGATTGAAGTCTAGACCTCACCGTAGGATTAAGGTTCCTGACTCTTTTGTGTTAGGCTGTGATCTCTCCGGTCCGTATGCTAATGGCAATCATGAAAGGCTTAAGAAGGTTAGATACTGCTTGCATGCAGTGCTTACCGTTCCGGTGTTGGCAACAGACATCCTCAAGCAGGAATATGATTACGAGCCGTCGGACCCGGGTGAGGGGGAAAAGCATGATGCCTCTACTTTGCAGGTTGAGCCCTTCGGAGAGGATGATGCTGAGTTGAGCGTTAGTGTGATGAAGCCTTCGCCCCCAAATGTGCATGAGGTCCCGGGTGCTTGGGAGTTTCCTGAAGAGGGTTTCGTCGAAGATGAGCCTCCTAAAGGGGCTGGTGATGGCGACGCCATGACAGGTGATGAAGGTGGTGATGGCGATGATGGTGTGACAACCGGTGAAGTTCCTTTGAAGGAGGTGCATATGCATGAGGTGCCTTACTTAGTCATGCTGCCAGATAAAAAGGCCAAGACCGTCACCAATGCCTTGAAAGAAGTTCTAGCGGACATCGCTTATTGGGGGCTCCCGGTACGCAGAGTCCATACTGACAAAGGAGCAGAGTTCACGAATGCACAGTTTCGCCAGCTCCTAGCGGATCATCAGGTTCGTCGTACAACAACGGTTGGCTCGGACTTTAAGGCTAATGGGCGCACTGAAGCCCACATAGGGCGTGTCAAGGGGCTCACTCGCGCATTGCTTGCGGCGGCGTCTGCTGATGATGCGGATTGGGCTTTTGCTATGCGGCACGCTGTCTTCAGTATGAGGTCGCAGGTCTTTACAGTCTTGGGTTTTCCCCAGCGCGAACCGATTCCGTTCTACACCAAGGTTTGGGTAAGAAAGAAGGAATGGACTTTGCACTTGTGGGCGCCAAAGTGTATAGAGGCCCGCGTTATGGCTCCCTCTGAGTCCGCTCCAGGTGGTTACGTAGTGCGCCTTCAACCGAGCCACCCTTCCGATCTTTGGGATGGTCTCCAGGGTTACTTTGAAACCACGGCGTTGATTCAAGGGGTAAGGGCTCAGGAACCTGTCTTTGAGGCATCCGGTGAGGTTTCGGTGATCCCACCTAGCGAGGTGCGCAAAGGGGTGCCGGTGACTGAGGAATCAAGGAAGACTCCCGCCTCTTCTGGGCCGCCTGGTCCATCGTCTCGTTTGCGTCGTAAAACTCCTGACCCCTTGTGCATTGACCTCCCGCACGCTGTGCGAGCCCTTGCTGATTCTCTCGAGGCTCTCTCTGAGGACTTGTTGCGTCGGGGATTGTATGATAATGCATCGTGGTCTCAGGTGCTGCGCCTCTTGCCCCATAAGTCAATCCGCAGGGGTTTTATGTCAGCCCTGGGGCCTGGGACTCAGTATCGTAGCTTTGGGATGTTCACGCACGGGGGAGTGCTTGGTGTGACGACGGCTAGTCGTCAGCTTCCGCACACGCAAAGGTACCTTTTGGCAGTGCTACAGCACTATCACCCTCAGGCTACATTCACTTCTTTTGTAGCGTCGGTGAATTGCAGCGCCCCCATCCACCGTGACTACTTCAATGCTCCGGATAGCTTGAACTATGTTGTTGGCGGAGCCGAGCATTTGCGTGGCGGGCTTTGGATCGAGGTTAGTTCAGAGTTTGCTAGCACTGCCGCTCCAGGGGTTTTGCAATTTCGAGAGGTTGCTCCGCGTCGGTGGCTGCCGGGAATGATGTGGGATACGGTTGGTGCCTCGTTCTCGTTCTCACCGCACTGCTTTCATGCCGGTGACTCGTGGTCTGGCGACAAATACCTCCTTGTTGCGTTCACTCTCAAACGATGTGTGAAGGCTCCTCTCCCGGTTGTGGCGGAGCTGACTTGCGCCGGCTTTCCGTTGCCTTCTTGCTGCCCTGCGTCTGACGCAGGGGGGGGAGCCCACAGTAATCTTTCGCCTTCTTGTTCCAAACAGGGGCTTGCAACTCAAAATCAAAATCGACCGCATGAGCTGAGTGCGTTGATTGATACTTCTCCTCCTGCCCAAGAGTCTTCCTCCGGTGTCGGGCTCTTGGTTGATGAGGTTGAGGCGGAGTCTGATTTCAGCGAAGAGGCTTATGGTTTGGATGCGGCCTGCAGTGCTGAGTCGAAGTTATGGTTTGAGGCTGCTGAAGCTGCGTCCTCCCTTCAGGTTGAGGCTCGGAGCTTAAGCCCTTGCCATGATCATGAGACCCCTCCCGATGACCCCCTTGAGTCCTTTGTACTGATAGACGGTCCGGTAGAGACCTGTGTCTTGCAGGGGATCGAAGAGCTTAATAGGGCTAGGGTTAATCTTCGCAGCTTGCAGGCAGCTAGTGGTTCAAGTAGTGCTGTCAGTGAGGTCCTCGAGGCGCGCTCTGAAGGCATAGAAAACTTCCTTGCCTATTATCAGGTGCTGTCGGGCCCGGGGGAGTCCAAGTGCCCCTTAGCAGTCAAAGAGCTTCGTCTTAGAGGACTGGGGGAGTCACCCTCTGCTTCTGATGCCCATGCTCCGGACCATGAGCCACCACCGTTGCAAACGAAAACTGTGAGCCTCGATCAGGTCAAACGCGAACTTCCTTTGTGGAAGCCAGCGATAAGTGCCGAATATGACAGCCTCCGTGTAAAAGGAGTGCTAAGGCCGATTTCGGAACAACAAATTGCGGAATGGCTTGCCCAGGGACGTGCGGTGCTGCGTCTGCCCTCAAAAGGAGTCTTCACTCGCAAGGCGGTGTCAGGCTTAAGGAAGGCTAGGTGCGTCGCATGTGGAAATCACGGGCCTTCAGCTGGTGGCTCCGCGTATGAACATCGTATGCTCACATATGCCGGTGGAATCGACGCGAGCGCACTAAGATTGTCGTTGGCTTTCATATCCCAGCACCCCGACTGGGATGTCTGGGTGACAGACGTCAAAACAGCTTTCTTAAACGCGAAGTTGTCCGATGGTGTTGATAGCAGTCTGGTCGAGTCAGGGACCGAGGAGCTGATCGTCCTTGATCCGCCCCGTATCTTTCAGCTTGCCGGAGTAGTCAGCAGAGCTGAGCGGTGGTTGGTTGAAGGTGCTCTGTACGGCCTTGACCGGTCTCCTAAATGTTGGTCGAAACTTAGGGACCGCACGTTAAAGACTGTTCGCGTTAAGATTGGAGATATTGAAATAAGCCTGAGACAGCTAGTTTCTGAGCCAAATGCATGGCTACTGACGGCATCGTCAGGAGGCATTGTCGGCCTTCTGGTCGTATATGTCGATGACCTCATGATTGGAGGTGTTGCAAAGTATGCATCCGCAGTCCTCGCTGAAATTCGCAACATCTGGCAGTGCTCGGAGCCGGACCAGCTTAGCTCTAAGAATCCTGTGCGCTTTTGTGGTGTTGAAATAGAGAGACAAGGCCGTGCGCTCTTAGTCCACCAAGCATCGTATATAGAAGATGTTGTAAAGCGCTACGAAGAGAGTCTTGGGGCTCCACTGGTAGAGACTTCGTGCCCGTTTGTAAAGGTTCAGGACCCAGAAGAGCCAGAACCTTCTTCCCCTGTTGCTTTGAGAAAGGCCCAGGCACTTGCGGGTGAGCTTCTTTGGGTGTCTGGAAAGACAAGAGTAGACATTGTCTATGGGGTTGCGAGGGTAACATCATTGGTGAGTCGATGTCCGGAGCTTGCTTTCAAGCTCGGTCTGCATATCCTTTGCTATCTTAAAGGCACCAAGCGGGTCGCTCTGAAGTACCAGTGCGCCGCAGATCAGCCTCCCCATGGCATGCATAATGAGCGTCGCGTCACGGCTCTTCCTTACCTGCTTGAATCTTTCACTGATGCTAGTTTCGCTCCAGCTGGTGACAGAAGCTTTGAAGCTGGCCTGGTTCAGGTCGGTCGCAATCTAGTCTTCTGGGGTGCAGGTAAGCAGCCCTTCACAGCTCTCTCTACTGCTGAGTGTGAGCTGTTAGGGGTTCTTGAGGGTGTAGCGTTGACGGAGTCCCTTGAAGGGCTGGTGCATGAGCTTCACCCAGAGGTTCAGCAGTTTCCAGCGTGTCAGGCTTTCTGCGATAACCTTGCATCCATCTCAATCGCTTCTTTTGAAAGTGGCAATTGGCGCACGCGCCACCTGCGGGTTCGGTCTCAAGCCCTCCGGGAAAGGCTCCAGTCTGGAAAGTGGCACCTGTCGCACTTAAAAGGAGAACACATGCTGGCAGATATTGCCACGAAAGTGCTGCCTTGGACTCGTGTCAGAGACCTCTTGCTTTTGTGCGGGTACGATGTGCCAAAGGTTAAGGCCCCTGTTGCGAAACTAAACCTTTTGAGGCAGGCGTTGGCGCTGCTTGTTGTCGGTTCGCTGCCTGTTCAGGCTCAGGGCAAGGGAGGAGTTGAAGGATCGACGCAGGATGACTGGAGCAGCTGGTGGCTTTCAATAGTTCCGGTTCTTGTGGTTGCAATAGGGATTTTTCTGCTTTGTGCTGTGGGAAGGTTCTTTAGCACACGACGCACTGAGCCAGTCGAAGATGGCCTTGAGCAGCCAGAGCTTGAACCCATTCCGCTTTCCGAGCAAATCCCGCAGCCTATAGTCATTGCTGACTACGATGATGGACTGCGTTGCCGTGGCAGAGGTGCCAGGCCAAGGCGAGTTAGCACTGGTGCAGGCCCAGACGTGCAGTTTTCTCCGTGGGCCCTCCTGCCTGGAGCACCAGAGCAACGTAGCCCCACGGTTGAACCTCCCCCGCTGCGAAGGAACACCAACCGGATTGAAATTCCTAACTTTTTTGATCTTGGGGACCCTAATAGCTGGGAAAACTTCATTGATCGCGTGTTAAGAAGCAGCCTGGTTGTTGACATGCAAGGAACTGTCGCACTCGAGCTTCCACCCGAGGCCCCGAGAAATCATCCTGTAGTAGTTGTTCCTGAGGCCCTTCCCTACGAGCCGGAACCTCAATCCCCGCGTAGTGATGCAGAGTCTTCTTCGATACAGTCTGGTCGGTCAGCTGAGTATTATGACCGCGGAGCGCGGCGAGATTTCGAGCTGTATATGGCAACGAGATCAGACTCCAGCTCGTCATCTGGAACTCCTCCGCACTGGGTTCAAGGGGTTGGGATAGTTCCTGCTGCTGAGTATAGGGCTAGGTATGACCCTACTTACCCCCACCGTGACCAGATCAATAGGCATGGAATCGATGTAGTCCCTGGACCCGAACAGCTGTACCGCCAGTATGAAGAGATGCGTGAGGCAGGTCTCTATCCTGACTTGCCAACTCTAACACCCTGGGCTGCAGGTACCAATGAGGCTGCTAGCTCCTCTGATGCTGTGGTGAGGTATGTTGATGACGTTGCGGTCTTAAGATCAACAAGATTTCCTCCGCTTGCGACTGACAGTGAGATTGAAGAGGCTGATGAAGAAATAAATCATGCTATCGCTTCAGCTGCAGCGTTTCTGATTAGGAATGGCATTGAAGTGCCACTTGAACAGTTGTCAGATGCTCAACAACATATCTTTTACACGAACGAGGGCTTTCGCCTCGAGCGCATGCACCAGGATGGAGTCCCTGAGGTGGATTGAAGTAAGGTGCTCTAGGCGTGGTTTTTAGGGGTCGTTTTGTCATACGTCCTTAAAGGTGTGGCTTGTGGGTCTTAGTTTGTTAGGCGTGCCAGTCTCGCGGATATCTGCTTGAGACATGCTAATCCTTTCTGACCCTTGGAGTACAGTATCGGCTCATCTTTGGATTTTTGACGATTTTCTTAGCTTCCGGTTGTAAGTCCGGTTTGGGTCAGGTTCTCAGGTTGTGTAGCTTGCAGATTGGTGAAGAGCCGTGCTTCTGCAAAACCGTGCAGGGGATTACATGTCCCATCTTTTGCAAGCACTGTGAAGCCTTGCGCCGTTTGTTGTGCAACCACAGTCCTTTTCCTCAGAAACTGAGGAGCGTCTTGAGCCTTACTTGGGCTACACTCCTTTGCACTCCTCCACTTGGACTTCTCTCCACCCTTTTCCGAGGGCCCTTTGGACTTCAGCTGCTTAAGTGTGGTTGGGTTGTTGGGGTTTGGTGGTGTTTTGGCGAACGCCAAAAGGGGGAGCGCAGATGTGTATGTCCCTGCCCCTGCTGCAAGGATGACACGCTTGACTCCGCAGGTGCATGGCCCCTGCAGCAAGGAAGACAGTCAGGCACGTACAGAAGACGTTTTTTAAATCGAGAAGTGTACCAAGTTAGATCTTATTCGCTTTCGCTTCTGCTGCTAAAACAGTTGGCTGGCCCTCGTACTCGAGCCCTAAACCGCAAACCCTAAATCCTGAGCCCCAAAACCCCTAAGCCTAAACATTTGCCCAACTGCAGCTCCAAGAACCCCGAGGTCCCGGATCCTCCATTTTGATCCCCGGTGACCTGCACCCTCCAGTTGAAGGATCATGGGACTTAGTAAGTAGGGTCATAAATACAGTCGCTGGGGTTAAACTATAGCTATACCTAAGCTGTAGCCACAGTTAGAGGTGCTTATAACCTTCCTCTATACTTATAGTTCTTCGTAGCCGCAATTCAGTAAAGGTGCTTATAACCTTACTCGGGCCCTCCAGTGGTCCACGACGCCAGGCACCAGCAAGCCGACCCTGATCTGAAGGAGGAGAGGGAGTCACCTTAGGCGTACTTAGAAACTATTTGTAATCCCTAAGAAACAGCTAAAAGTATAATTTTTGCTAGGGTTCTAAGTTCAGTAGAGTCACAACTTCTGGAGAATGGCCATCCATGATATAGGGGACTTTCCGAAGATTAGAGGTACCTTGTTTGGGGATCCTTCTTTAGGGTGCTATATAATTAGGGAACCATATTTTCGGAAACTCCCATATAGAGGCCTGTATTAATTAGAACTGGGTTTCGGGGCCCATTATACTAGACTTGTAATCAGGAACCCCAAAACAGTTTTGGTAATGATATTGAGGCCCCCTATATTATAACCACCCGAAAGTCTCGAGGTCGCTGTGCGCAATTAATTCCATGCCATGTTTCTCGAAGGGCTGGAAAAGATCTGGGTAGTTGTCAAAAATTAGGGTCCCTTTTTGGGTCCTTATTATAATACGGCACCTCATATTCAGGGTACCCAAAAAGGGACCATAATTCTGACAACCACCCATCTAATAAGCTGCAAGGATGCTCGCAATGCGAGCTGGAGGCCTCAACGGAAGCAAGCAACAATAACCGCAAACTCTACACAACAAAGGGTGAAGTTTCGTCGTCTCACCGTGAGCTTTCCAAAGCAGACTGCAGAATGCAGCCGTGACATGAAAGCACAACTTTTGCCATAGTGCATGCGGAAAATGCTCAGTCGGCCCCAGCATTTTCTGGTGCCCTTCAACCACACTCCCTAAACCGCAAGCCCCATGCTTCTGTTGCAGGAGAGGAAAGGGCGCATCAGAAACACAAATAGGACTTAGGCAGGCATTCGAAACCGGAGCCCCAATTGACTCTCTTTGCTCTGAACCCGATGATTGTTCCCTTCAAGCGAGGAGTTGATCCCCCAAATAAATCCTTGAAGAGTTACACCCGGAACCCCCAAACCCTGAAACCTCTCGGACCATTCCGCCCCCCGGCCCTGCAAGTTGAACCAGTGGGTCCTCTCACTTTGGGTTTCGGGTTTAAGAGGCAGCTGGGTCATAGAGGAGGGACGGAAAGAGAGAGAGAGAGAGAGAGAGAGCGACGGAGAGACAGAGAGAGAAGAGGAAGACAGATGACAGAACTGAGAAGACAGAAGAGAGAGTGAGAGAGGGAGGGAGGGAGCCAGCGAGGGAGTGTGGGAGGGGATGTTGGCTTAGGGTGTCATGTTTCCATCGGATGCTCCCAACCATGCTCCAGGCTCCCATGAAGGACTACGGAGACCCTTAGCTCCACATGCAGCCCCACACCCTACGAAATAATAAGGACCGTTTCAATCATAGCGTAGTGTACAACCTCTCGAAACGATAGCTTAGTGGAGCCACCTGAGGGTATATCAAGCGCCCCGAACCCACAAGCCTGAAATGATTCTTTTGCCCCACAAAAAAGCAGAACCGTAATCCCGAATACCTACGCACCCTCAACCCTGAACCCCAATCCCTATATCCTTTCATAACCCCTAGGGCTTAAGCTCCCGGCCTCCTCGCTCTGGTCATGGCGCGGAGAGTGTCCATGGTCCAGCTGAGGCCACAAAGTCTGCTTTGAGGGTTTAGGGTTTAAGGACTTAGGATTTAGGGTCTGTATCTTGGCTGAACTCGCGCAATCGAGTTAAGATGATACCAGAGCGTTTTCTGGTTTGAGCAATTGTTTCGTGTATATGATAGCACGATTACAGTACATAAGGAGCCCAAAGTAGCATTGCTAATTAATTTTACCGACCCCTGCGTCAGACCCCCCGCCCACCCACATTCGAGCTCTGAGCTGCCTCCAGGGAGGACTTTGCGGTCTAGCGGCTGGGGCTTTTGGAATCGCGGGCTGTTATTTCTAATTCACGGCTTGCTTTATTTTCTTGTCGCTGCTACAGGGCCATGCAAGCTTCGTCCAAGGGTTTCAGATGGCTTTGCTAGGGTCTTACAGGGATCTTGTGAAGGAATTTGACGTAAGGATCTGTGAGGTATAGAGTTCGCCTGGTTTCCTTCTTGAACTACGAAACCCCAAAATTTCAAACCCTTGAGGAATGCTTAGCGGATCCCTTAAAGGAAGCCCTGAAAGGATCCCTTAAAGGAAGCCCTCGCAGCAGCCCTCGAAGAGCCCTTAAAGGACCATCCTGAAGAAGAAGTCAGCCTCAGGCACTGCCAGGAGGCCGTTGTGGCATCATGACTCTCCGCGCGAAGATGAGGCTCGTGACAGCGAAGAATGTAGGGGCCTTTGTACATAGAATGGGGGTTTGCTGGTTCCTTACTATAGTTATAGTAGAATATTCCCCCAACCCCTATTCCAATGATAAGGCCCCTACAAGAGACAAGAAAATAGGTGCCTGAAACACTGGAACCGTGCTTCAGTAGAACAAAGTACAATATGTGTATAGGTGGGATTATAAGTGGATCTGGTACGATGTATTCCTGCCCCCTTTTGAAATGGTTTGGTAGCAAGGTTGTGAGGTGCAGGCTTGTGTAGAGGTTCGGAGAGCTTCTATAGAAGGGTTCTTACCATGGTCCTCCAATAAGTGCCCTTCAAAGGGCTTTCGTACTCCTTGCCAAGAGGGCAACAGGGGTTCATCAACTTGCAGGAAGGATAGGTTGGGGGGTCTAGGTGTGGCTTTTGGGTTCAAGGTATTCGGCCCCGGTTCTTGGATTTGGGCTTGTCGGGTTTAGAGAATTGGGGTTTGAGACAATTTAGTAAGTCGGGCTCGTGGTGATCAGCCACAGCAGATATACCCTAAACCCTATAAGCCCTGAACCCTATATGGGACCTCCAAGAGCTCTAAACCTCAAAGCCCTACGTCCGGCTATTGTGCAAAAGCCCGAAACCCTCGTCCGCAACCCCTGAACCCAAAGCCTGTTTATTACAGAAGAACGCGGCAAAGGCCAAGACAAGCTCGAACCCTTGCGCTCCCGAACGTCCGCAAAGCTATAGGGGTTTACGACTAGAGTGTAGGACTATAGAGAGGTTTATGGTTGACAGTCCAGGGGTTGGCCGTCCGCATGTTTTTTCAACCCTGAAACCTTCAACCCGTGCAACCCGGATGTCTCCCGGAAGCCTAATACAGCAGCCTTAATAAACACTTATGCAATTTTTGGGGTTCCTCATTTTGATTTTAGTACGACCTATTCCAAAACTCTATTCCAGTTACTAATAGGCCCCTATAGTAAAAGCGTTTTTGCAGTTGTGCCGCCTTCGTGGTGTTGCACACGGGCGTCTACGCTGCGCATGTGGCCACGCCTGGAACTAAGTTCAGGATTTGTTGGAGTTCAGGATGGAGATATATAGGCCTGGTTTCAGGGCTCTGTGGGTTAAAGACCTTCGGATGAATGGTTTTGGGGTCAGGCTCCGATATGCTTTCGTTTTTGCGGTGTGCGATTGCTTTTTTTGGTTTTGCGCAGCAGGCTTCATACTTTGGGGGATTGGGGTTGATTGTTTGGAATCTTGGTGTCACGGGCCGCAGAGCTGCAACTCGCCCACATCCTACCCGGAGGGCCATGGGACTGAGTAAGTGAGGTTCGAAACGTGTTGTATGATTCGGGCTATAGGTCAGTACAGGTAAAGTCACCTGTTTATCTGGGGCTATAAATGGGTATACAAGTGTAGTTACCTGAAGCTTGTGTATAGTCCTATAGTTACTTAAAAAGGTCAGGGGACTCAGTAAGTAGGGTAACTGCACTCAGAAGTTCATATGACCTGAATTTGGGCACTTTTACTGTGCACCTTACTTGCTATGTCCACCCACGATCCTCCAAGCACTGAGTCCTAAGTAGCAGCCACCGGAGGCTCGTACTACTCTTCTGTTTGGGTGCGGCCCCCAGTCCACTGGGGCAAGTTGGAGGGTTCAGGGTGGAGGGTTTAGGATTTATGGTTTAGGGTTCAGGGTGGAGGGTTTAGGGTTCAGGGTTGAGGGTTTTGGGTGGGGGGAGGCCAATCAAACGCCTGCTTTCAAGGCCCAAACAGTCAGTACCCAAAGGGTTTAGGATTTGAGATTTAGGGCTATAGGCTTATGGGGGTTCGACTTGGTTTAGGGTCCCGGGTTTCAGGGTTCCTGTAGGCCCTCAAACATGAGTTTCGTTGCACCCTGAATCCTAAGCTTTGAACTCGAACGTAAGCTCAAAGGTAAACCCCATCATGCCCAAAAGTATTGTAGGCCTTGCGTACAAACCCTGGACCTAAGCCCTAGACGCCCTAACCCGAAAATTTCATAGGTTGTTTCGGTTCTTCTCCACCGGAGCGAGCCGCTTCTCTTGGTCCACATCGGCCGTGGTTCTGGAATCTAGGGCTCGAAAGTTGCTGTAGAGTTTCCGTAAAGACGGTTCTGAGGCCTGCGAAGGGACACTGCCAGGATTACTACACAAACAGTGTCTCAAACCGCGGCCTTAAGCCTTCAAGAGATGAAATCTCCCCCCAGCTTCATTTAAGATGCTCTGCGGCCTAAGCAGAACGGTGAGTCTAAGTCCTGACTCCCCCGAGCCCCTAAACCCCATATATAATAGCACCTCTTGACTCCTCACAGTAACCCTTCTCCAGCCCTTACAAGACTCCTACAGTAAACCCAAAGAAAAGCGTAATCCCCAACATCTCTGAGCATCGAGTCTTTTCGTAGCCTTGCCGCGGGAAGGACTGCAGCCGCCGGCAGAGACAGACATCGATGGGCCGAGCCTGCTTGCGCAGGTCGGGCCTAGCTCGTCTCCAGGGCCCTTGCAGAGTTGTTACAGGCTCTTAGAAGGATGTTTTAGGGGGATGCTTAATAGGGTTTTGAATTTGTTTTTATTACATAGATTTTCAGGGTGTGCTTATAGGGGTGGGTGCCCCCAAAATAGGTATCCTACAGCATGAGTCCTGGAATTTAGGGATTTAGGATGCGTGCTTCAGGTTGTGCAGGGTTTCGAGTCTTTTGAGATTTGTGTTGACGGCTTCGACTTCATAGCTTGGCTTGAGTCTGTAGAGTTGAAAGTTTAGGCTTGGTGGCTTAGCACGCTTGGAGTCTTATTTGACACTAGCCGTCGTCGTCCTCGTCAAATTGCTCGAGTTGCAGTTGTGGAGCGTAGTAGATGTCGTCCCCTGAGTCGTGAATGTGGTGGTGATGCTGGTGGTGATGGTCGTCGTCGTGGTCGTAGCGGTTCCCGTCGTCGTCGTAGTAGTCGTAGTCGTAGTAGTCATAGTAGTAGTAGTAGTAGTCGTCGTCGTCGTCGTCGTCGTCGTCGTCGTCGTCCTGTCCTCAACCTCGTCCTCGTAGTCGTCGTAGTCGTAGTCTCGTAATAAACGTCGGAGTAGTAGTCGTCGTCGTAGCGTTAGTAGTATAAAGAGAGAAGAGGAGCAGGAGGAGGAGGAGGAGCAGGAGGAGGAAGAGGAGCAGCAAGGAGGAGGAGGCGGACGAGGAATAGGATTAGGAGGAGTAGGGTAGTCGTCGCCGCAGTCGTGATCGCATGGTCGTGTGGCAGCATAGTCATGGCATAGTCGTGCAGTCCTGAATTTGGCCGTAGGCCATCTTTCTGCTGTCGCTGCTGGTCATGGTATCCTCGGCCCCTGCCCCGGCGGTTCAATGTGGTGCAATGTCGGTCTGGTTGTGGAATGATGAAGATACGGGGACTGGGCTACTTGTGGGAACTTCTTCTAGTGGGACATGCATGCGGTGAGTGTAGTTTTGGCTTTTTGGTGGCAAGGTCACTATCAGCTAGAGCCGTTTTTGCGAGACCCTGCATTTTAGGAGTTGGGACCGGGGAGGAGGCACTTAATTATTGTGGAGTGGGCTGTGGCTGAAATTCAAGCTGAGGATCGCAATGCTGAACCATAGCTGTACACCCGGGTTGATTCGTTTGGGGAACCTAGACCCTTTAAGACCCTGTTACACCCCTAAACCCCTAACCAAAGCCGAAGGTCTGCTTGTGGGCCGCCTGGCGTGAGCTTCGCACTCTGAACTTGTCTCCCTTGTGGTGGGAGGCTCAGTGGGCTTGGGGTGCAGGGTTTACGTTTGTTTGGGTTGTGTATACAGTGAGCACGGTGGGTGCACTTGCGTGAGCAGGAAATCCCGCCCGAACCACCCCAACTATTCTTAATTATATAGGGCTCACTCCCCAAGCCCCCCTGAAGGGGGGCTTCCCTCTCCAGTTCTACATAAAACGAGCGTTACGCAGCAAATCACAGCTGAGATGGGCTTTAGTCTTCTGGGGATTGGGTTGTGTTTTTGCGTTTCAGTGATATTGTCCAGGGTTCCCTGCTGTTATGCGTCTTAAGACATTGGTTGTGGAGGCCTGCATTGCTAGCTGCCCAATGTAAATTCGGTGCTTAGATGTGCACGTAGCAGTCATGGGCCTGCCGGCTGTATGGTGGGGGTGGGGGGACATGTTCGTTCGTGCATCGGGGTTTAGAGTTAGGGCTTTGTGTTCGTTGTTGTTGAGGGTTTGGGTTTCGGGTCAAAGGCCGTGAATCACAGGCATTGAACGTTGCACGCCGGCTCTTTGAAATAAAAGGTCTTCAAAACATTTGGAATCACCCTGGATCAGCCGAGTATTCTAAAGCTCTAATCCCCGATAAACCCGCGCAGAAAGCACAAACTGTCACAAACTTAAGAGACCCAAAGCCGAGTTCGGAATGACTAGCAATTGAATCCCGTACAGTATTGCCCCGATGCGGGTCCCTATGTTATGTGTGTGCTCTTTGCAAATCTAGTACATCTTATCCCTACACCCTAAACCCTCGACCCTAAACATGAGACCCTCAACCCTATAAGCCCTTCAACACCCTGTGCTAACTAATTATTCGGACCCTTGTGTTGAGAAGCTGAGGCTCGGTCTTCTGCTACCAACTGCGCTTCCTCTTCTAGGCCTGTTTGAAGGTTCAGGTTTGGTTCTCTTTGTGTGTGTGTGTTTAGGGTCTGTAGGGTTTAGGGTTGATAGGGGAGGGGTTGCGAATGTAATTGGATTACTTCTTGCATTTTGGGCTCGAAGAGCCTTTGCAAGAACCCTGCAGCTTGCGGAATCGAGACAGAGCTGCGATGATGCTACTACATCGGACCTGCCGTGTGGACGTTCCTTGAGAGCGGTCGTTTTGCAAGTGCTGTACCCCAAGAACAGAATTCTGGTTTTCAACAAGCCAGACGCATTTCCTGAACAGAGTGTTTGATCTCTCAAGAGGGAGGCCGGACCAGGAAACCTAAACCCTAAACCTTAAACCCTAAACTCGAACCTGACCTATCTTGGCAACTCTTGGCCTCCCCTGATGAAGGTGCTGTGTAGGCGGGTCACATGGACGAAGGACCCATTCATGGTTCATCCCCATACCATAGGGATCTAAGGACTCATACATGAAGGCTTGTGGGCCCAAACACCATACTATACAAGGCTTTTGGGCTATTTTGATCCCCAGGGATACATCGCCGGGTCCTGGGTGTAGGAAGCACTGAAGCTGTGAGCCGCGTAAAGACAGGCCTGGCGCAGCTCATCCAGCCCTGGCTTCTTTGGAAGGACTCTTCCTTGGGCTTGACGTTAAGGGCGCTTGAGGTTTCGAGAGAGTACAACTTCGCTTTAAGTTTGCGGGGTTTGGGAGTTGATGGCCTTGAAAGCTTTCGAACCCTGAGCATGAGACAACAGATGTTGGGAGGGAATCCGCAGGGGAAGCAGCAGGCATGGACAGGGTTACGTTGCAAAGCGCACTGTCGCACTGCAGGGCTGGTATTGTGCAAGAGGACCAATAAGTGATGTGGCAAGGTCCTCGCCCGTGCAGGCCAGAGCTTGCACTCAAGCAGCTCTTCATGCCCGTGCAAACCGTGAGCACATGCAAGCCAGATAAGCTGCACGTGCTGCACTCCGGCAGCTATTGAGTAGGCAGGACCAGGTGTCTTCTCATTCCACCTTGTTTACAAGCCGAATGCTTTGCCACACACCTGTTAAGCAAGCACGTTTGGCGACCATGTTTGAGGCGATGGCGGAGGGGGTGAGCAGTGAGGGTGGTGTTTGGCTCCGGCTGTGGCGTTGTTGCGTCGGCGCTGCTTCCTTCTTGCGCTGTGCCTCCACATTATGCTGATGCTGCTGCTGCTGCTGCTGCTGCTGCTGCTGCCACGAATATATAGCATATTACCACCACGACGACGCTGCACCGACCAACATTCACGACTACGGCTACGACGACTGGTATGGATGCAGCGCACGTCCGAGCTTGATTGGACGATTTTTGTTCAGATTTGTTCAATTGCCTTGCACTATGCAGATGCGATATGGGCATTTGCCTTGCCAATGTACGATATGCCGTAATACAACGACCGCCAGTAAATACCCTAATTAACCATTGGCAGAAGAATGTTCATAATTTTGAGGACTTCCGTTTCAGCGTGACAGCAAAGCCATGTACACACATATATATATATATATATATATATATATGTATATATATATATATATATGCACATACTGTATTTATATCGAGAAGACAGTATATATAGAAGCCTGAGCATCTACCAATACCAGTCCTTAGGGTTGCTGAGTATAGCTTTATTGTAATATGTGTGAAAACCTGATTCTAGCCATATTAAAGCCAAAGCATTCTTATGGAGCGGATATGGAACTGCGCCGTGAGTGGAACCCACTTCTAAGCACGAAGGCTACTATATTAAAACACGTGTCCTGGAAGGATCTATGTCAGCTGCGCCTCCCTACGCCAGGCCCAGGTCGGAGCGCCGGGTTTCATAGACCTAATATACATGGAGCTGGAATTACTGTTGATCGTATCACCTTAATTGTGGCAGCTCCCTGATATGTAGACTACAATGTACCCCCAAACCATATCAAAATTATCAAGACCCCTGTTTAATTTTGGAACAACTAGGAATTCAATACAGTCCCCTCATCGATCTGGCGAGAGTCGCTATAGTGCTGTGTACGCCAAAACCGTATCTTAATGTAAAGTCAGAACCCTGAAGACAGCTGTTGTCATATCTTACCTGAGTGCCTAAATTCTAGATGACTTCCTATCTGGGTCTCGCTCCGACTGGTGGCCCTTTCAGGGCTCCTAGTTACCGAGGTACTTGGTGGTTGATGCGTAGGCATGAAAACTTGTAGCCCCAAAACCTTTACGACTGTCCAAAAAATGAGGAACATACCAAGGGAAGCAGAATGCAGTGGGAGCGACAGGCAGGCAAGTATCATCGGTAGTACAGGTACTGCAGAGTTCTACTTCATAGTTGTAGCTTGACCGGGCACTATACGATGCGTTAGAACTATATAGGCAAGTTATACGAGAACAACCTGCAAATGGAGACTGCGAGGGCATGGAGGTTGCATAAATCGTAAGGAAGCAGCCTACACAGTTTGTATAAGATGCCCCAGAACCCCATTACACGTATTGAAGCCCATTATGATAGCCAAGTCTTCCCGAGCCGTTCGGGCAAGAGCCCTACATCATCCTATACTGGAGGTGTCTCAACAATTACCTATACTAAGCTTGGGGGGATTCCTTATTGTGGTCATAGTAAAATGGGCCCCAACACCCTATTCTAACTATCAAGGCCCCTATATTGCGTACAAAATCTTGCCCGTGCCAAATTGGAGGTTCATGGGTAGTAAAAAAGTGGGGTTATAAGTCCCCGAGTTAGGGTTATAAGCATAGTTACCTTACTTACACCCCTACTTATAACTACCCAATGAACCTCCATGCAAGGTTCTGCTCAGGCGTCAGCAGGCCCATCTGGAACTTTCGCAAGGCAGGGCACGAGGATCCTTCAGTTTAGGGTTTGGGGTTTATAGGGTTTAAGTAGACTCTCCTTAGGAATTAGAGTTTAATGTTTCGTTCATATAAAACCCCAAAAGCATATGAAACATATTATTTCCGATTTCTATTATGGTTCTAAGGGGGGTATAATAAACAGTTTTGGGTTTGGGGTTTGGGGTTTGAGGGTTTTGGGTTTGGGGATTAAGGGTTTGGGGTTTAGGGTTTTGGGCTTTTCGTGTCAGAAGCAGAGCACAAGGCGGAGAGTTTCCCGACGGATGCGAAAACTTTTAGGGTTTACTCCGACCACAGGGGCTTGGGATGCAGGTTTGGTTTTGGCTGGTTTGGAAGTGATGTCTGCTGAAATAGCAAAAATTCTGAATCCCAAACTTCAAGCAACGTTTCAACCCTAAAGCAGAAAGCCCCGGAGCCCTGAAGCCCCTGAATACCCGAAGCCTTAAAACGCTAAGCCCAAAAAAGCCCTGAAAGCCAAGACAGCCTAAGACCTGAACCTCCCTAAGCCCTAAATACTGAAGCCAAAAAACCATAAACCCCTTCTTGCCACAAACCAAAAACTCCGAAGCCAAAACACCATGAACCCGTATAAGCCCTACATAGCCATAATCCCTTATAAGCCCCAAATAACCATAGACCCTCATAAGCCCCAAATAACCATAAACCCTTTCAAGCCCCAAATAACCATAAACCCTTAGAAGCCCCCAAAATAGCCATAAACCCTTTCAAGCCCCAAAAAACCATAAACCCTTCTGAGCCCCCACATAACCATAAACCCTTAGAAGCCCCCGAATAGCCATAAACCCTTATAAGCCCCAAAAGAACCTTCCTCCGCCACGTGGGGTCTTCATTGATCGTAGAGTAGAAGAACTCGAACATTCGGTTATTGTCCGTTCGGGCAATCTCCATTAGGGTTTAGGGTTTAGGGTTTAGGGCCCTAAACCCTAAACCCTAAACCGTGTCCATGATGGCAAATTCCTTTTTGGAGGCGCTTCTATGCCAGCGGCCTCGAGGCTCTGACCCAAGGCATCCTCTGCTCTGCTTTTTGCAGCAGTATGCCATAGGGACCCCGAAAAAATTAAAAAACAAAAACAACAAGTATACCATAAAGACGCCTAAGGGGGGGGATAAGGGGGAGAGGGGTAGGGGAGTATGCTTCACTTTGTTTGGGCCGTACTAGGTCCTTATTATGGGCATGAAGGCCCCCTACACCCCCTCCCCCAAGCCCCCAACGGATCCCTGTGAGCATACTGTCTTCTGGTATTCGAATACTGTTGAACTGTCAATGTTTTTACGAATTACTTTCATTGTAGTCTGGGTTGGTGGTTGGCCTTTGAGTCCTTTAAGTATTTCTCGAAATGTAGTTTTAATGGTGACCGTGGCCCCACGCACGAGCATGACTAAAAGGTCTTTATAGTCCACCAAGCGGGTGGTTTCGGGTCTGGGGTTTAGGGTTTTGGTTTTGGGTGTTTGAGTTTCTGCTCTTTGTATCATAAGGCTGCGTTTACAGCTGTTTGAGGGATGGTTTGATTGGTTCTCGGGTTTAGGTTGTAGTGTTTGGGGCGGCCAAAATTTTAGCAGGTGAGAGGGGAGACTCACATTCCTTCACTGTGGGGTTTTGGAGACAGAGGGCAGAAAAAGTGACCAAATCCATGGTCTAGTCTAGTACAGCATACTCAGTTTAGGGTTTAGACATACCCCCAGTTCGCCCGAAACTCTTGAACCCGAAACCCCAAGCCGAAGCCCCCAACCCTCAAAATCTACACCCTCGAGGCAGGCTTTACGGTTTGGTGTTCAGTGTTTGCAGACCAAACTAGGTCCACATCCTGAATTCCCCAAGTCCGAAATTCTATGCCCTTGCCCTGAACTGCAAGCGCTGAACCCCGAACCCCAAATCCTACACGCTGATTCCGAAACCTTATCAAACTTTACAACTTTAAGAGACCATGCGGATCGTCAGGAGGGGCGTTTGCAGCAGCATCTGTCGCTTTGTTATCAAGGCCCGAAACCCCATGGGTCGAAGGGGGGACGAGGGTTTCAAGACGCGGAGGGGTTTGTGTACATTTGCTGGATTTCTGTAAGGGTGCGGCGGTGGTTTTTCTGTGTGTGCTTTTTGGGGTCGTATGCTCGAATCTGTCTGAATTTAGAAGTTAGGGTTCACGAGTTGAGACTCGTGTGTGTGGATCATGATCTCGGTTTCAGTGAGTTGAGAATACAGAGCTTTGGCATGTCGGTAAGCATGATGGGTTTGAGGGTTGATGGGGTTCATGTCTATCCGACGAGGCTTATGGCTTGTGGCGTCACCAGCGATTGCACTTTTGTGTGTTTGTTTATTGTGCGCTGCCCAGGAGAACGGGGGCGATTAGGATGTACATAAGGTTTAGGGCTCGGATTTAATTTACCTCCTGGGTCTTTGTAATTAGGGGCCTTGGACACGTGAGTTTGGGTCTTAATCATTAGAATAGGGCTTTGGGGTCCATTATACTGTAATTATAATGAGGAACCCCCAAAATAGTATCGGTAATTATTGTTCCAACCCTGACCAGGAAACCTCAGAGACCGAGCCAATGTTGCCAGCATGACGTTAGCGCACGCAGTGGGGTGGGGTGACAATGTCTTGCAAGGTCAACAGGTGTAGGTTTAGGGTAAAATCTCCAAACCCAGCCATTGTGGATTCGGATCTCTATGCATTGCAAAAAAAGTTGCCCGGACACAACGCAGCCCTAGACCCTACTCGCTGCGCACCACCCGTAGATCCTGGGAACTCGAGGGCAGTAAGGCTCCAATCCGAAACCCTGAACCCTCGATCAAGCCTATATCCGAAACCTGAAAAGCCCTCGCGCCAGAGCAGTAAATAAATTCCGAAAGGGTCCGAGTACCACTTTCGTGGGTATTTTGGCACCCAAAATACATACTCTACCATTACTTGGACCCCTTGGGATCTAGCATACCCCACCCCAAATCCTCCCACAACTTAAGCTCCGACACAGCTCGATGGCTCTGGATGCGCGCAGCCGATTGCTGTCCGCGCACTCAGATGAGAACTGAGGATCCTGGCGGCGGCTGTAGATCTAGGATTTGTTTGAGAGGATCTTACAGTTTAGGGTGCTAGGTTTTCAGGGCATTGCGCCTCCGGGTTTGAGTGTCTAAGGCCTCAAGGTGCGGGGGGCTCAAAGATACGAGCATGCCAGAGCTGTGACCAACTCTACAGGCCAGGGGCTCGCTTGCTTCGAGGCTTTGATGAGAGCTCTATACTTGTGTTGAAAGGGTGGTGTTTGATAAGTTCAACAGGATCAACTCATTAGAGAACCCGGCGCGCGGTATCCTGTGGTTTTGTAGCACCTCCGAATCCTGATACCCGGAAGCTCTGATATGTAGCTTATTTGATTTGCTCATTGCTTTGTTGTTGAAGGCTGCAGGTTTTGAGGATCTCTCTTATACTTGGAGGTTCGTGGGTAGTTATAAGTGTTAGAAGTTTGGTAACTCTACATGTAACCTAATTACTAGGGTACTTATAGACCTGCTTATAACTACCCATGAACCTCCAAGTAGGGGTTGGGGCTGTAGGCCTGCTGATTGTGGGAGTTCGCCTCGTTGGAGAGCCTCCGCAGTTCCAGCAATGACTTCAGGTGCAGGGTTCAGGCCCTAAACCCTAAACCGTATGGTCCTAGAGCTTAGTGCCTAAAATTCAGGGCTTCTGGACGTTCCATCGAGGGTTTTGCGGTTATTTAGGGCTGTCGGGTGGGATTTAACGTTATAAGGAGTTTAAGGAGCATTGCTTTGGGATGCCAGGATGCGTCAGGACCGCCGCAACATACCATTTCATAGAGCCCGGAGTATTTTCAATAGTAGATACCTAGGTTTTTTAGAGAAGGTAGTCGGGGGGGGGATTCATATAAGGAACCCTTAAAAAAATACACCAAAATAGTAGGATTCATGTAAGGAACCCCAATAAAGGCCCAAGGTTTCTTAACCAGGTTGGTGTTCCAGCTGGGGTTTGAGATTTAGGAGTTCAGTCTCTTTGGGGTTGTTCTTCCGGGCTAGTTCTACTCAAAGGCCCCAAACTAGTTCCTTTTTTGGGGTTCATACTTAGAATTCTATAAGGTAATCCCAAAAAGGAACTACTATGAGGCTCCTGGGTAGTTTAGCGCTCTCGGGCTCTTCTGGGCTCTTGACGGTTCAGGGTTCAGGGCTCTATCTTTGAAAGCTCAGGGTTCGAGGTTGAAGGTTTTCAGGGCCTATATAGGTCCACGGTTCGCGACTTGGGACGGTCAACTCTCAAAAATCTCCGAAACTTCGTCCCGAACCTCACCTTCAGCTATGAACCCCGAACCCAACAGCCTGAACTTCGTTAGCATAGTCTGGGCACTTGGAGCCACCTCAATCTGTGTAGCTTCAGGGCTTCGCAATCTCTTTATCCTTCGACCTCGAAAATTTCCTGCCCCTCTGTATGGCTGTGTTCTGCAAAGAATGCTTAACGGATCAGAGCTGGCGCCTTTGAGAAGCGGTTGTACACTTTCGGGTTGTCCGAAGCATGAATGTTTGAGAAAGATGTTACCGTACTACAGGGCCCCAATATGATTACCTTTACTATTTTTTGGGGGGGTGTTCCTTATTATACTTATAGTGAAAATATACACCGAACCCCACTCTAGAAAATAAGGCCACTACATGAAGCCTCCGAGCCGGATCGTTACAACACGGGCTGCTTCGCTTGCACAAGGCTCTGGCTCTGTGCTGGCCTTTCATGGCTCTCGGCCTCACTTGCCCTGGCTCCTTGCCTTGAAACCGTAGTTCCAAGGAAGGGGTCTAGCTTTTAAGTAGGGCGTAGGGTTTAGGGGTTTTCAGTGATGTTAGGTGCCGGAGAATTTTTGGCCCTATGCGCGCCTCGCGATCATTCTATTGTGACAATCCTGCATATTGAGGTTCATTTCCAGACTTTCGGCTTACAACCCACACCCAAACCCTGTGAAAATCCAAAGTCGAGGTTTCAAAGGTTCAGACTGAAAACCCCGAAGCATAAATTCTACAGCATGGTACACACTGACACCCGAAAGCCGAAGCCCAGAGCCCTTTTAGAGACTTCGAAATTCTAAGCCGAGGTTGAAATGGATCAAGCACTCTCTGACACAGCCGCTGCTTGCTTGCTGAAGTGTCCCGGCCCCCCCCTCAGTGGTTTGAAGATTGTTTCTCCGTGAGCTTGGTTTCCGAACCTCGGGCAATATAGGGGCGGCCTCAATCATGGCTAATACCACTCTTTGTTGCCCCTTATGATGACTATAGGCCCAAGCCATAAAGCCTCAACCCTGCGTTGATTTGTGAGTTTAGGGAGGGTTTAGGGTTTAAGGTGCAAGGTTTACGATTGTGGTTTAAGCTTGCACGTTCAGCTTAAATCTTCCAGATCTTGGGGTGGTGGTGGCTGTAGGGCTGAGCGTGACGATTTCCGACAGAGTCGGATCTTGCCTACTGTAAGGCATAATTAAGGTGCACACGTTTGAGTTATCGGACGGTGTTTGAGGGTTCGTAGTTGAAAGCGTGTTCAAGCTTTGTGGTAATTAGTTCGTTGTTGGGTCAATCAAAGGAACTAGAATGGAGACCGTACGTAGGCCCTTGAAACCCCCAGCCCTACAGGCCGTAAGCTCACAACGAACGATTTTGAACGCTTCGGGCGAACTGTGGATGGGTATTTGTCTGGGCAGAGTGTTTCAACGGCAGCTGGCATTGCACAGTTTTGGGAGAGACAGATCTCTGTCCCGCCCTTTGGCGGCATAGTTTTGTAAGATACCTTGAGATTGTTGAGAACCTCGGAGCCTTGGGCTTTCTGATTAGGGGAGTAGGGCAAATTAGGGCAATATGTTAAGGGTCTAGCGCTTTCTGTTTAGGGGTCCGACATGCGGCTCTACGGTGAAAGCCTCAGGTTGAAGCATGGCGGTCACGATCATACGGGCTTGGGTTTAGGGTTCAGTGTTTAGGGTTTAGAGGGGGATTAGGGCTTAGGCTTCAGGCGGGTATGAGTATAGTCAGTTTCCAACATTCTGTCACTTGGTGTGCGGCTGCAGGACGCACGCTTCCCTGTCACTTCCTGCTGCGCGGTTTTGAGGCCGCCCGGTGGTTTGAAGGACATATTGGGTGGTTGTCAAAATTATGGTCTTAATTTTGGGTAACCTAAGTTTTAGGTGCCGTATTGTAACAAGGTAACGATGCCCGGTACGTGACCGGCGTTTGGTGCCACTACAGAAATTGGTATGTTGGAAAACCCAGCGGAAACGCATATTCCTGATGGAGAAGTGCTGCATAGGAAGGGCCGAAAGTGTGTAGCAGTGTCCTTTAGCAAGAGATAATGAAGCTTTTGCTGCAGTATAACGCACGTTTTGGCTCTCGGTGTTTGCGAAGCTTCTGTCAGCTGTTGGCAGCTGAGCACAGCTTTGCCAGTGCTTTGTATGCATCCGTATGCGGGTGTCGGAATTGAACCTGCCGGATATACTTCTACATGCGTTCGGCATTCGCTTAGGGAAATCCAGGAAGTTACCTCCGAAATCCGCAAACCTTAAACCCTAGATATCCCCGGAGCACCAAATGACGCACCCAAGACGAAGTCAAGTTAACAGAAGCAGCCGGCAAGACACAGACCAAGGGTTCTAACGATCCCGCGTCTGGAGTTGGCCATGCGAGTAAAGGGTTTTGGGTTAAGGGATTAGTTACTATGTCTGACCAGTTTACAACATCATTCCTCATAGGGTTCCGTATTGTATATTAAAAGAAAGACTCTCACAGCCCCATGCGAGTAGCATCCAACACCATCCAGCACCACCATCCCCATGCAAACATCATGCAGCACCATGCAGCAGCATGCATCCATGACAACGCGAACATGATGACTGACTAGCAAAGTATCTATATATATATATATATACATAGATCCTGAAACAATGCTGAAACAAAGAGGGTTAAAGAAAGCTAAAGAAAGAGCGTCAAACAAAGAACGTTATTGCCCCCCCCACCCCACCACCACCCTCCATGCGCATCATCATCATCATTCCGAGGCAGGACGCACCTGTCACACACCGGGCGTCGTCACCTATAACAAGGACCCCAAAACGGACCCTAATATTGACAACCACCCACATGTAACAGGACCTGGGTTTCGCAGTTCAGGTTTGCACATGCTTCAGGCGTAAACTTGTACACGTGCTAGGGAGCATTTTCTAGGAGTAGGAGTAGGGGTAGGGGTAGGAGTAGTAGTAGCAGTAGGGTAGTAGTAGTAGTAGTAGTAGTAGTAGTAGTAGTAGTAGTAGTAGTAGTAGTAGTAGTAGTAGTAGTAATAGTAGTAGTAGTAGTAGTAGTAGTAGTAGTAGTAGTAGTAGTAGTAGTAGTAGTAGTAGTAGTAGTAGTAGTAGTGCAGTAGCAGTAGTAGTAGTCGTCGTCGTGCAGTAGTAGTAGTAGTAGTAGTAGTAGTAGTAGTAGTAGTAGTAGTAGTAGCAGTAGCAGTAGCAACTAGTAACTAGTCGTACAGTAGCGGTTGTAGCAGTAGTAGCAGGTAGTAGCAGTAGTAGCAGCAGCAGTAGAATTATTATTATTATTATTATTATTAGTAGTAGTAGTAGTGGTAGTAGTAGTAGTAGTAGTGGTGGTAGTATTTCCTGGTGCTGTTGTTGTTGATGTAGTTGTCGTCGTGGTCGTCGTCGTCGTCGTAGGCGTTGCTTCAGGCATAGTCGCAGTGGTGCTTGGCTGGTGGCAGTGGCAGTTGTTGTGGTAGTGGTCGTAGTGGCCGCCGTAGTCGCAGCAACAGGAGTGTACTAGTTACTAGTAGTTGTTGTGGTAGCAGCAGCGGCAGCAGTAGCAGCAGAGGTGTTGCTAGTAGCGGTTGTCGTAGGGGTAGTTACCGGGTAAATGTAGTGCAATGGCATTGTTAGTGGTCGTACTAGTGGTAGTGGTATTTATCAGTCGGATAAGCAGCAGCAGAAAGATCATAGTATCCGTGTGGACCTTCATCTGAGACTGGTTGCCATCGCCTCACGGTTTCCCACGCTAGTTGCATGCATGAGTAGTAGTAGGAGCAGCTGCAGTTTGTTCGCAACAGCCAGCAGGAGTACTGAGTGCTCGCATCGACGAGAAATTAAACGCAGAGTGAAATAATCCGGCATGCACAGTCGTCTCATTTCTCCACGGCCTGGCGGCCTAGCACTGCCATTGCATCTTGTTGCGACGAGTCACTAGCCCAATGTCCACAAGACCGCTGTTTCGTTCTTTCTTTGCGCTGCGACGTCTCATCACAAGTTGGACTGCTGGAGATAAAGCCGAGATGATATGCTCCACAAGCTCAAACCGAACATGTTTAAGCCGACGACACATGTACAAAGAATGTCCACTCATAGAGCTCCGCAGGGGAATCACTCTCGAATTACTTTATCGCTGCGACAGAACCCTTACAATACATATACATATACATATACATATACATATACATATACATATACATATACATATACATATACATATACATATACATATACATATACATATACATATACATATACATATACATATACATATACATATACAATACATACACACATACATACATACATACATACATACATACATACATACATATATATATATATATATACATATCTACATATGCATATAAACATATCATACATATGTGTAATATATATATATATATATATATATATATATATGCAGAAGCTGAATGCAACTAAACGTTAATTGGAACAAAGCTTAGGCCTCGTAGACTGCACAACAAGGATTACAAAACAATCATTCGAGGGACGATTACTGCACCGCGGTGCGTTTGAGCTCCGCGTTTCAGGTTGGCCGGGTGTTTGTGTTTGTGGGAATAGTGTTTTCTATTGGACTGATGCCGGCTTTCGAGCTGGCTGGACTCGAGAGTATTTACATGGGCATCTTCTGCTTCTATGTCGAGTTCTTGGGCTAGGGTTCATGTTTTCAGGGCTCTTACGCTGAATCGGTCAGGGAAGAAACGGTTTCGCTCATGCACGTTCGGCTGCAAGTATGGTACAATAGTATTCAGCTGGTTAAACTACGGTGGACAGGCTCGCGGCAGAGTAGTTGCTGGACCTAGCATGTTTGGACCTGAGATCGTCCTGGGCGCCAACGTACGCAGTCTTGGCTGCTGCAACCTGCTGATGCAAGCTCCATTTCGCGAGATGGAGATTTGACGACCAAAAGACCAAACTTGCTTTTCTATGAGTTCAATAATCATGAGCGAGCCACCATAGCTCCGAGACACCGTTGCCAGTGCATGGCAAAAGTCCTTTCCGTGCAAGAACTGCCCCCCCAAACATGCACAGCGCCACCTGCTTTTGTGTGATTATTGCGGCGGTTTGTTGCCCCTCGCCCATGAACTCGATATGCCAAGCCGCGCCTTGGGATGCAGGCATGCGGGCTTACGAGAAAGTAAAACTGGCAAGGGCCCAGAATCTTGGCTTAAATACAGACGCCCGGTTTGCGAATGCCACAGTCTAGGATCCGTCGAAGTTTGATTCCGAAGCATGGGTGTTCTTATCAAACCTTGCATCCGAAGCTCTGGAAGATCAGCCGAAACAGTTCTGCATTGCAATGAAGCGCAGTCTTTCGACTCATTCCAAGCGGTATATGATCCCTGCATCGAAGCAGGGTCAGTGCAGGTTGCGTACTGAACAAGCTTCCCGTTGTTGTGTTGGAGCCAGCTTCGCTGCCATAGGACCCGAACCAGTGGAGGCCCTTGAATCATCTGGCACACTTGCGTTCACTTGCCTGAGGTCGAACTTCAAGCCCCAAGCTATCAATGAACATTGCACAATGCCAAAACGGCCACACACATGCCGAAGCTAGCGGTGATAGTTGGGTTAAGGGTGTTCAGGGTCCAAATCCAATAGTTGGACATGTTACGAGACGTCCATTCGCGTCTAACCCTGGGCCACGGTGTTTGCTGCAAGGACTGTTAACCCCACCCGACAACTTTTTGCCCACAATTTGAAACCCCGCAGCCCTGCAGACCAGGTTGAGTTTTGCACCCTAGGACAAATGATGTGCGCACAGGTGGGCTCCCGTCTGTGGGTCCTCCTCGTCTTGGCGGCGCTGCCGCAAACCCAGCAAGGTTTTTGTGTGTTGTTTTTGTCAAATGTTTCAGCGTTTAGGGATTTAGGCTTCCTTCGTTTCGGGTTTTGGGGTTGAGGGGTGTACGATTGACGTGTTAATGGCTGCAGGGTTCGGGGTTGACACTTCGGGGTTTGGTGGTCGGAGGAGCCACTCCCGTTTGAGGGTATCGGTGCTGTATATGAACGTAGGAGCCACGGCAATCAGTGATGGGTCGTCCGGTTGCCGTTTTTGTACAATGTTAACTATGCCTACGCTTTTTGCCAACACCAGCAACACCACCTGGACCATCGCCTGAAGTACATATAACATGAAGTAGACAGCAATATGTAACATGATATGGTTTAATGTAATGCAATACAACATATAATATAGTACGATATCATACAAATATAATAGAAAACAAAAGACTATAATAGGTTATAATAGAATATGACAGATATACCTGACTCTAATGGGTAGGAAAGAAAAGAAAATACCACTGTAGGAGAACGGGAACTAGTGGTGCTGCGTCCCGGTACCAGGGGTTTGAATCGTCGTGTTCTTGTGTCAGTAAGCAACGTGAAGCAGCAGGTTCATTGGCTTGTTCATGCTGCGATGTTGACGACCTTAAAATTTTGGTAGCAAAACAAGTTTCAATCGTCGTTTTCTGTTGTCAGTAAGCAATTGTCGTGAAGCAGGAGGTTCATTGGCTTATCCATGCTGCGACGTTGACGAATTCAAATTTCGGTAGCAAAACAAGCCGTCAAATCTCAACACCACACCCATGTTCCGCACTTTCAGGATGTTACTTGTATATTGAAAGGATGCAGTAATGCAGTATGCAGGAGTTTAGTGTTTTCGTCTTGTTTGGGCATCGAAGTTTCTGGCGAGACGGCGTCGAAGCTTCGGCACAACCCTGCTGTAACTAGTTTAGCGGACCTCGCGAATCCTAGAACTTTCAACCCGGAACGCATCGAAACCCTAAAACTCGAACCCATAAGCCCAAAAAACTGAACCTTGGTTGAGACTGTTAAGCCCCTCAACCCTCAAGGTCCGTAAACACTAAACTTTCTCACGCTTAGGCCCCAAGCCCTCAAACCCTAAACCTCACAACCCTGAACCCCTTGAGAACGCTTCTGACATCGTCAAATCACGAGCTCAGCCCGGAACTTGAAGCCCTGAGCGTGAGACACCAGAACATAGAGCCTGGTACCCAAGTATCCGGAGCTGGAAAATCGCAACGGTAAGAAGAGCGACGAGACTGACGATAGTCTCAACAATTACCAGCACTTTGTTGTGGCAGGTTTCTCTGATATTCTGATTATACTGGCAATTTTTTACGTATATAGTCCAACTATGCCACGCAGGCTCCTGAAGTACAATCACGACCTTGGGAGGTCAAGACCCTGAGTCAAAACCTATACAACCAAACACCAGCATTGAACTAATCAGAATCCTTGTCTTAGGAGGCCGTATGGGACATGTGAACCTGCAGAAGGCCTCATACACGACAACGCCCAACCCTCAAAGAGAAAAGTCTAGGGAGTTGTTACTACAGCGATCATCCTTGATCCAGTCAGTCTTCGGGCTATATTCTACCCTACAACCCGAACCCTAAACAATGAACTCTAAGCGTAAACCCCGAACCCTAAACCACCGGCCCTAAAGCCAAAGCCCCTAAACCCAAAGAATTGTGAACCCTAATCCTGACGAGGCTTCGGGCAGATCACTTGGAGGTATCGCCAGGTGCGATGAGTCTTACCATGGCGTTTGGAGTAAAACTCGGTGTACCTTATGTCGACTGAGAGGTTTTGGTTTTAGGGGTTTAGAGCTTGTGGCTTTAGGGCCAACTTTAGGGGTTTAGGGTGAGGTGGGGGATCTGATTCTTGTGTTTATTGTTGCATAAGGTTTGAAATGTTTGAAGATCCTGTTCTGGACCCCCCAGCACCCGCCGTACACACGACCTTGGGCCTAAAGCCGTAGGCCGTGCCAGCATAGTATTGATGGTAGGATTTTGCAGTATGCCTGTGGGATTATTGATCCCATTCAAAGTATCATTACAGTAACACTACGCTTACAGGAATATTATTATAGCCCTATCTTCGGAAACGCCCATTTAGGATTTAGGCCTCTGTTATAGTTTGGATGTCGGCATTATGACCACTGGCTTCTATCTTACGGCAACGCGTATCTACGGCCAGCGTAGGATGGGGCATGGGCAAGGGGCAAGCTCTTGCATTCTTTGCTTCGCTGCCCCTGAGCCCTAAAACTAAACCCTACGGGAACCGTAAAGTCCAAAAACTGAGCCATCCGCCATGATTGAAAACCATCTCTATTGATGGTCAGACCAGGTATGTTACGACATGATTATAAGAGAACTGCAAGGGAACAATACTGCTATGTAATTGAATGAGCTGAGGGTCCCTCAACAGTCCAGGCCATCGTTCTACACACCGCAAACCCACAGCAAATGATTCTTTTACCTTAGCCCCGCACGCATGTTCTCAATCCTAAGCACCATGCCCAAGACCTCTAAACGCAATGCCTTGACCCCAAACCACCAGATCCTCGCCTGCCCAAAGCCGACAGGTTGAATTTGCTACAGAAATCTCCCAGAATTCTCGTATGCAGCCAGACAGCAACTAGTATGCCACATGTCTCACGAGGAGTGCCGCTGATTCCTCTCATGCTCTTCGCTGACTACATATTCACGGCTCTGAGCCCAGAGACAGCGACGAGGGTTTACGCTTGAGGTTTCTAGGCTCAGCGTGGAGGCCAGACGGATCCGGTGGCTTTTGCCGAAGACCGTGACATGACGTGTTGTCGTTAAGTACTGCTGTAACATGGAGAGAATCTGTGGCATGTCCGATATGCTTTGCGTTTTCCAGGGCTGCCTGTGACAGCAAGCTCACCGATGTGAAAGATGTATACATGTCTGCCAACATGAAGCGAGTCGAGATTCGGGATACATGGGGTTGATACGGCTGACGTAACCCTACACTATGCAACTTCTGGTAGAGCCCCCACTGTGGACAATGCAAGCTTCGTCCATGCAGGATAGGATAGGATCTAGTGGGATCGTCTGCCCGAGGATCCCGGTTCCTCTTGGCCCAGGCATACTTAGCCAACGGGTATTGGGCTGTGGAAGTAGTCCTGTACCACACTAAGGGCGAAAGTCTGGACCAGAATCCATTCGCTCCACCGAAAGGGTTTGAGAGTTCACGGCTTAGGATTTGAGGTTTCCGGGCTTCGGAGTTGAGGATTTGGGGTTTAGGGCTTCGAAACCACATACGTAAGCGCTGGACCCTGAGTAATCCGAGACTTCAATCCCACACTTCGTAAACCCCAAACCGACGCCACATAAGCTCTAGGCCTTCAAGAGTCAGGAAGCTCAACGGCAAGCCTCAGGCCGCTATTCTGTTTGGTGGCAGGAGCTGCCGGAAGCTGGCGTTCTCCCGGCTTTACTTGAAGACTCAGACCCTACAATGAGTTACGAACATACATATATATATATATATATATTTATTTATTTATTTATTTATTTATTTACTTACTTACACACATACATAATGATATATCTACGTATATATATATATATATACAAACATAGAGATCGTTTAGAAGATATATATATATATATACACATACATACACGCGTGTATATATATATATATACATACACACATATGAGTGTTGGTATGTATGTCCGTCTGTCTGTATCTGTTCTATAAAATGCACATACATATTTGTCTGTGTACGTGTGTGTGTGTGTGTGTGTATGTAGATGTATGTGTATATAGTAGAAACCCGAGACAGAGATCGAGACGATGCCGCAAGTAGCTCCGGAATCTGAGCCCGCCCTTTCGAAGGACTTTGCATGCGGGGAGGTGTGATACGGTCTTCCTTAGGTCGGGCGGCTGCTTCAACCTTCTTGCCTGTGTATCAGTCTGAACACCAGCATCTTGTGTCATCTGCCCCAAATTTCGGTTTATCACCAGTACGTGTTCACTCTCGTGCTCTGGTAGAATTCAGTTCTTGTAAGATCTTGGTTATGGTCCCGGAGACCGAATTTCGACAAGGTTTCAACAAAAAGGCTGTGGCAGTTCAACCCAGGCACTCTGGTGGGCTGCTTTATCTTCTTATCGACTCCAGCTCAGTCCTTTGCATTCGAGCAGTGATCATGACACCAACGACAGCCCACACGAGAGGCTTCAACACTGTTGTTATCTGTAAAACCGCAGCAGCGTTAGTATACAAACACAACATTCTTGCTAGTACTCTGATATCGTATAATCGTAAGGAATGTATTCCTTACAATTATACGATAACAGACCCCATAAGATGTTCCAGCTATTAAGGTACCTAAATATGGGCAGTTTAGGGCTTTGGAGCTTCAGAGCTTTGGGGGAAAAGGCGTTTCGGAGGTGCTTATGGCGAAAATCCAGTTCTGCCCCCCCCCCCCCCCCCCCCGCTCCCCAGCGTCGATCTGGCAATATCTGGCAAATTCTGTTGTAGGCGACATTGCCCGAGGTCCTCTTCCAGCGCCCTATGCCTAAGATCACGCCCTGAACCGCTACCCGAAGAACTGCACACAATCACCTGGCCTGCGACTGCAAACAGGACGTAGGGTTTAGCGTACTCCCCAGATTTGTCACCCACATCCGTCGAAATGCATGAACGGCAGTTGATACAAGTCCCAACGCGGAACGGTTTGGAGGTTTTACATAGGGTAAGCTTGGCGAGACGACTGGCCTTCCAGGATTCCTTGTAGGTCCTTCTGGGAAATCTTTGCAGGCAGTTTTTTGTAGGATTCCCCTTCCTGGCCAGGTTGCTCCTGGCACTCCCTGCCATGGCAGCCAACCCTTTGAAGCAGCGAGCTTGAGATGCCTGGGCTCATCAACGTGCTACTACTAGGGTGTATGAGGGTTGCTGCCAGGGCTTTATGTGGGCTATAACAATGGTTCTATGAGATTTGGGGTTTCGAGGCTTATCATTACGCACGGCTTAGGGGCATCATGGCGGTTCGGGGCTTACCTGAAGCTTCGAGAGCTTACCTTCTTGGGGCCTTATTCTGACCCTTATACCCACTTGCCTCAAACCTACTGCAGTTGAAGGCATGAGAAGTTTCAGAAACCGCGGACCCGCCCACCCAAAACAAAGGCGGCAGAAGAAGTAGCCCCCTACAGCCCTGCTTAGGTTGAAGCCGAAGATTCGACTCCGATACACTTACTTAGAGGATCCTTCGGGCACTCTTGTTGGATATAGGGTTTATTGGGTTTAAGGGGAACTTCGTAAACGGACAGAGGGGTTTAGGGCCCAGAGGATCTTGTCGAGGATTGTGGGTTTGGGCTGAAGGGCGAACTCTCAGAGATTCTTAGAGGATTTCGGGCTTTAGGGCTAAAAAGGATGCCTCGTAGAGGAAGAAGGAAGTCGGGAGGTATGGGCTCTGGCTCTAGAAAATCGCGGCGGATCACAGGTCAAGGTGCGTACTAAGGGGGCAGGGTTTAGGGTTTAGGGAATCAGCAGCAACATCCCGTTCCCTTGTAAGTATGACCCAAAGCCCTCTTCTATAACAAGATCCCTAAAATGGTATATACTTGACCCTTGAAGACGTGCCTCTTAATGTACACGCAACAGACGCGGTTTGGAGACCTGGCTGTTGTGGTGGGGCTCAGCGTTAGTTTTGGGGTTTACAGCTAAGGGCTTCGGGATAAGTGAAGCTGGGGGTTCAGGGTCTAAGGGATCTATGACAGAGATAAGGTTCCATTCGGGGCTCCTTTAAGAGATCTATAATAATAGAGACTAGGTTTTGGGAAAGTTTAGGGTTTGGGGCTTGGCTGAGGCTTTCGGCTTAAGATTTCGTAGCCTTCCTGCTCCCCGGCTCAGATACCTTTTGGGCCGTGCAGTCTTTCGGCTTCGCAGCAGTCGTGCGTATGTGGAATCCCGTCCGAATTTCGATCGACTCCGGAGCCCGTCTGGACCTGGAAGTTAGCTTCCACATTTTCCCGACCTGAGAGAGGAGGTTCCCAGCATCTAATGTTCTATGTTTCCGCTTGCGGGTCTACCGACACCCGCAACGAACCAAAACCCCGTAAACAAACTTTACCTTGCGTAGTTCAGGGTTCGCACTCCCCCTGCGAGCCGTGCTTAGCCAGAGACCGGCAGCATCGTCGCCTGAGTCATGGCTGAAGAGGCCGGTGCGATCAACCCCCCGCAAGTAAAAAGGGAAGAGGACTATGATCGCTCTGCAGGGGTTTACAGCGTAAACTTGGACTTCGGGTTTTGCCTCAGTTCAGTCCGTTCCTGGTGTTCAGTCAGAAGCTTCACGGCCCAAAACACAGCCTTCTCGACACCAAAACCCTACTTTGTCGGTAAACCCTTCACAACACCAACAGCACAACCCTTCCAAGCCCCATAGAAAGTGTGAACCTTAACTCCGTAGTGACTGAGCCATCCCAGAATGCCCAAGCCCTGAAAAACCCATAATCTAAGCCAACCTCCAGACAACAATAACATAATACCAGGGCCTGGATACACTGCAACTAAACCCCGAAACCCGAAAGCCTCGTTGACAATTTTCTCGACAGAAGGCTCCGTCAGAAATGCCAGTGCAAGAGCAGACAGCACCGGCTCCTTCAGAGGTGGCTATGAGAGTTTGGTTTCTGGAGGTTTTGGCACTTCCGAGTTTAGGTGTTTGCTGTCTTGTGCCTTCGGGGTGAGAATTCACTAGAAGGCTTCGTAAAGGGCCTGTCGGAAGGTCTTGGGTTTAGGTATGATACAGCCGACATGACATCACAACCGAGTTCGTGGCCTTGCAGCGAAGCTCCCTGCGGTGAAGTTTCACCCGCGTCAACAATGTTGCTATCATGTCATCATCCGCACCACCATGTTCATCGTCACTACATCGAATGCAAACGGTCGATCGTAGCTTCGTGGAACGTCCGAGGGCTGACAGCGGCATAATCCTGGGACAAGGTTGCTTGGGGGAGCTTTTTCGGGGTAGGGCTCGCAGAAATTCATAATTGTGCATCTTCTGCGACGCCATGCAGAGTGTTTCGTTAGGCTTACCAGTTGGGTCTAAGCCAAGCGGGGTAAGGCTCAAAGTGTCCATTGCAAACACTCAGTTGCAATAGATGAGCCTGTACTTGTATTGTAGTTGAGCCCTAGAACATCCAGAGAAATGGGGGTTTCCGAAATACGGGACCCTAATATGGTACCTTCAATAGTAGGATCCACTTTTGGGGACCCCAGAATAGTGTCGGAAACTCCCAAGTACGAAAGCCTCAGCACGAGATGCTATAGGCCCCGCCAGCGACCAAAGGGAAGGCCAAGGGACCCGGAAAGGGCCCTCCTGCCGCTTGGGCCCGGGAAAGAGCGATAACGTAATAGTTAGAATAAGGTATTCAGGGTTCCTTACTATAGCTATAGTGTAATATGCCCCAACCCTATTCTGATTATTAGGGTTCCTCATTATCGTTACAGTATAATCTACCCCAGACCCTATTCCGATTACTAAGGCCTGTAGCCTACAGCAGATAGTTAGATCAGAGGTCAAGGCTCGGTTAGGGTGTATCCCGACTTGGAGGATCATGGGACTTAGTAACTAGGGTTATACATAAGGTACCTATACTTATAAGTCCAATTAGGGTACTTATAGCCTTACTTACTAAGTCCCATGATCCTCCAAGTAAAGCTCACAACCCTGAACTCCAAGCCCTTCCCCTAAGCCCTAGATGAATAGGGATTCAGGGTTAGGGGTTAAGGTAGGTCTCGCGTTCTGGCTTCGGGCTTCAAGGCTTTCCAGTTGTCGGGTTTGGGGGTCTTGGGTTTACGGGTCGCATGATGGATCTTTTCTTGTAGGATTCAGGTGGGCCCCCAAAGTCGCATGTAAATCCTTCCACCCCTAAACCCCAACCAAAACATCACAAGCCTAAACGCCCAACAGAACCCAACAACTCCAGATCAGGCTTTATGCAGGCTTGAGGGTTTCTCCTGCAGCTAAGGCCAAGGGAAAGGGCAAAGCAGCATGGCTGCAGGAAGCATTTATCATCCAGCGTGTGCGACGACAGAATCTTTCGCCGAAGGGCTTTGGGTTTGTGGCGAGCTGTACCAGAAAGTACAGGAACCGCTGTCAAACGAGCAAAGGTCCAGAGTTTGGAGCCTCGTAGGGTTTTGTAGGCCTGCAGCAAAGGCGACGGCCGAAGAGAGCACCCGGCAGAAGGCCCGCTCCTCGCTGATCCAAGCCGCAAAGGACGGCAGCCTGGAGAAGTCTTTACAGGACTTCAAGGAGAAAGTGGCGATGCCAGAGGCACAATCGGGCCAGACATTACCTGAGGCTCTATATATATATATATATATATATATATGTATATATGTATATATGTATATATATATATATATATATATAGTATTATATATATATATGTGTGTATACCATACCTACCTTGTTGTTGGTAGTGCTCTTTCATGCTTTCTGACGGATCCTAGTGTTTCAATGCAGGTCACCTAGCTGGAGTGTTCAAAGGGGCTGAGCTGCATGTCTAAAGATCTTGGAGTCAATCAGACTATGGGCGAAAACATTGAAGGCCTAGGGTTTAGGGGTACTAGGGTTTCCGGGAACAGAGTAATACTGAAAAACAGTGCAGTATTCATGCAAGGCGAACCGCATCATGATAATCAGTCACCATAACAATGACAATAGCAATGACAATAACAAACCGCAGTAACAATAGCAACCCCTCTGGCAGTAAAAACAATAGCAATGAACCTAGCACTATCAATAACAAGACCAATAGGGACTGACAATAGTAACACCACCGCCGCCGCCAGTAGCAGCAACAACAGCAACAGCAACCGCCACAACAACCACAATAACAACTACTACAAACCACAACCACAACTTAACCGCAACCGCAAATCCACAACAACCACAACATCCACAGCGACGGCGACAACAGCAACAATCACAGCGACAACGACAGAACCACAGCAACAACGATGACCACCACTACAACAGTGACGACAAAAACCACCACAACCACCATGATAATGTGGCTCAGCATGTAATTAAGCACCTGCAAGAAGTCATTGTAGTCCTCGCCGCCGCACTTTGGGGATCCATTCCCGAAGCCCTCGTCATTCCTGAACCCCACCAGCCCGAAGACTGAACTCCGAAGAGGCAGTCGTCCTGCACAGGCGACTGCGAGTGAGACCACGGAAGCGAAGGAGGTTCCGCCGCCGGTGGCAGAAACAGCCGTGGCCGAGGCACCTGCGCAAGTCCTCGACAAGCAGTCGTGTAAGAGAGTGGGCCAAACTCCAAGGCCCCCCATCCTGGGGCCTTAATCAGCTAGCCCCAGGACTAAAATCGCAAGAACTTCCGTTCTGGGGGAGACTGTGTGCCCCAGAGGTGGCAGCAAGTGCGCCGGCGCCGGAGCCAGCTGCCGGAGCAACGGAAGAGCCCGTTGCTGAGGCACGTGCTTAAACTGAGGCTTTGCAAAACGCAGCAGTATTGCAATGACAATCGTCGTCGTAAGCTGAAGACTCAGCATTGCCTTTTCGCGGGCTCCTGCCTTCGTCGAGGGACAATTGTCTCTCTTGTATTGATGCAGCGCTCTCTTGCGTTTCGCTCAGCCCTTTCTTCGCTGTGACCAGATCTCTTTGCTTCAGCGGAAGGCACTGCCATCCGCCAAGGGCAAGGCCAAGGGCCCTGCCAAGGGTCCTGGCAAGGGCCCACCCGTCGCTCGCTTTTCAGTGTGGGATGACGGAGATCGGTGTGTTACTTGTTGTGTCCGCCTGTGTTTGAGTGTCTGTGTTTAAGTGTCTATGCCAAGCTTCGACACTCCCCAACAACTAAGGCCAAAGGCAAGGGCAAAGCTGCTTGGCAGAAGGAGGCACCGACAGCCCTGGCCGTGACGTTCATTTGGAGCTAGCGCAGCTAGTTTCGGCAGAGTCATAGCTGTCTTTGACGCTCGCCCAACGACTGCAGACCCACAAGCATGTGGGCATCTGACCCGTTAAAAGTCTACGTTGATTGGATGTCAGTTTGAGCTGGGCAGCAAAGGCGACGGCCGAAGAGAGCACCCGGCAGAAGGCGCGCTCCTCACTGATCCAAGCCGCAAAGGACGGCAGCCTGGAGAAGTCTTTACAAGACTTCAAGGATAAAGCCACGATGCAAGAGGCAGGGTGGACACGTTTGAGCCTTCCCACTGCTTCTCGGAACTCCGTCGCCACAGGCTTGGTCGGCAGTTGATCGCATGGCATGCCAGATCCGTCCTGTGAGTGGGGCAAGGGCTTTGCTGCAAGCACATCTGCATCTATCTACCCGTGCCGCACTTTGAATACATCTACCACCCGTCGAACCAAGCTGCTTGTCTTTTCTGCCCCCAACCGTCTACCTCTTCCGTTTTATCTTATGATTGTTCTCTGTCTCTCTCTCTCTCTCTCTCTCGCTCTTTTTCTCTCCTGCTTGCAGAGCTTCCATTGCACATATGCACTTGCCTAAACATGTTTATCGTTGGTTTTTCATGTTTTGTCAGGAGTGTTATCTCGTTGTCTTGTTTGTGTGTTCACGTGTGTCTCTGTCCTCTCTCTGTCTCTCTCCAGCTCTTTGTCTCTCTGTGTCTGCCTCTCTGTCGCGTGCGCCATCTCCCGACGTCCGATAGCTCTATTCCTGCTTCCCTCGCTTCTGCATTGGTTGTATCATGATCTTGATTGCTTTTGGATCGTTGCATGGCTGTCCGTGTCTTGTTTGGTCCATCACCCGTCCAGCTCGCTCGATCGCTTCAAATCTCCAGCTGGCAAACTCTGCCTGCAGCTGTCGACATGCTCATCTTGGGTACTGCCCCCACTCAGTTGCATTTGGGCCCCATTATAGACTGTTACTGTATGGGGGCCGTACCCAATGCTCATCCCATAGCAGTAGCATACCATGTCCGTCGGCGAAGTTGGTAGGAAGGGAGGCGGGCAGGCGAGTAGGCATACCCAAGGGTAGTTCTCGTTTCGCCAGAACTCCTTGAGCCATTACTACCTGGATATTGGAATGACCCAGCCAAGCACATCCATGTTCGAGGAGAGCTTGAAGCCAAGGGTAGCGGTAGCACGGGAACGGTTTGCATGTTATCCCGCACCCTGACCACTGAAGGTTATAAATGTTAAAGTGCTGCGCGGGTAGTGCAAGAGCTGGTTGACTTGCAAATCCCCTTTCACACACTGGTGGCGTTGAGTATGTCCAGCTGTGATTGTCGTGTACCACATGCGAAGCTGTCGAGTGTAGTCAGGCCTTGTGGCCTTGCCCGCTCTTGTCATGAGGGTGCGCCACATCTCCATAGTCCGCCGCGCTAGGCAGCGAGCACACCGGAAGCAGCTGCTCCCGTCAAGGAAGAGGCCACTGCCGAGGCCTTTGACACCGGGATTCATTAGCTGCACGCTGCTTGTAGCCGCGCATTTTCTGTGCGACGTATACAGTTTGGGTTTGTTGAGTTCCCGATCCAGCGCGTGGCCTTTCACGAGAGGGTCTTCCATGCTCGCCAGGTTTATGTGAAGGACAGTTTGGATTTTGTTGGGCTGCCGGTCAAGTCTGGGCGGCCTTTCTGCGGGGGCATTTTTCATATTTGTCTCGCAAGACACAGCTGTGAAGTTGCATCCTTTGCGAGGCACCCACGCCAGCCAAGGGCAAGGCCAAGGGCCCCGCAAAAGGTCCTGGCAAGGGTCCACCTGCCGCTTGCCGTGGAGCGAGGTGTTGGTGAGGGGTCTTCCAGTGAGCTGAACAATTTGTCTGCAACACGGCTGTTTGTTGGAAGTTTCGTTGCAGAAGTTGTGTGGGATTGTTGCGCTTCCATTGTAAGGGAGTGATCCGAGGCGAAAGGGAAAGGCACGGCTGATGCTGCTGATCCTCCGGCGGAGAATGAGCAGAAGGAGACATGCGGGAATGCTTGTAATTACCCCCGCCATGCTGCAGAAGTCCTGGAGCCTTGTCGATTTCTGTATTGAACTCACCAAGCCCGGCACATCGCATCTCCGATGAAAGGTTGAAGCACAACGATAGCTGGGCACGGGTGCAGGTTGTCCCAACAATTTGAAGACCTAGGTGATGCGATCGTGGTTCAACAATGTTCAACAGCTTAAATTTTCAATCCAGAGAATGCTCGTGCGATGGGTTCTATTCTAGTTTCCGGATGTCAGTGTTCGATGCTGTCAGTCGCCACGTGCACGTCGTGTGTCGGCAGCAGTCGGGGGAGTCCCAAGCAGGCAGCCACCACGGACGTGGTGGAAGTAAAGGAGGTTCCATCAGCTGAGCCCGCGCCAGCTGAGGCACGTGGCCTTGCCCGCTCCAGTCATGAGGGTGTGCCACGTCTCCACAGTTTGCCGCGAGGCAGCGAGCGCACCGGAAGCAGCTGCCCCTGCCAAGGAAGAGGCCACTGCCGAGACCTTTATCATCGGGATCCAGTGTTTGAATGCTGTTTGTCAGCACCGGCCTTTCATGAGGGATAGCTGATGTTATGCTTAGCGCGTTACCGGTGCAGCCTCGCGGCCTTTCACGAGAGTAACTCTCTCATGTTCGCTTCGCAAGATGCTGCTGTGAACTTGCATCCTTTTGCGAGGCGCCCGCAGCAGCGAAGGGCAAGACCAAGGGCCCCGCCAAGGGTCCCGGCAAGGGCCCACCTGCCACTTGGCGAGGTTTTGATGGGGCTTCGAGGTTTATACGCACCTTTTTCGACGAGTTTTTGGTTCGCAGTTATCCATTCAGCTAAAGAGTCTAAAGAGTGTGAGTATGTCACTAGGTTTCGGAAGGTCAATGCCGAAAACTCGATGCAGTTGGTGCGCTGCCATTGCTAGAGCAGCTGATACGAGATCAGCTGTAGAGTGAGCTGAGGCGAAGGGCAAGGCAACGAGTGGTGCTGCCGTGCCAGACGATGAACAGAAGCAGGCATCTCCTCATGTTCCACTCGATTCCCTTGTGCAGTTCCACATACGACGCTCCGTCCTAGCATCATTTGTATGCCGAGAGGTCCTTTCACACTTAAGACTTCCGATTCGTCGGGCACGTTCTGATCTTTCAATGCAGGCGCCAGCAGCGACTGAGGAGCCCAGCACGAAGCAGAAGGCAGCAGCTTCGCTCCTCCAAGCCGCCAAAGATGGCAGCTTGGAGAAGTCCTTGCAAGACTTCGAGCAGAAAGCGGCTACCCCCGAGGCGAAGCTATAGCGCGGGAAAGGCTTTCACGTCACCCCACACACACACACACAGAATTAGTAGCTGAACATGGAGCGAGAAATAATCGCAACAGCTAGCTGACATGAAATCGTCAATCTGCAACATCCTAGGCCACGTTCCCTGTTGTCGTTGTCGTTGTCGTCCTTGCCGTATGATGTTGTGATACGTCGTGTGGTGCGTGCTTCGTGTATACAGCTCGTGATGTCGTAAGCAGGCAGCTGCTGCCACAGCCGACGTGGCGGAAGCAAAGGAAGTTCCACCATCTGCGGTGGTGACAGCAGAAGTCGCGCCAGCTGAGGCGGGTAACCTTTGCTAAAATCGTGAGCTAAATTTGGAGAATCTGTCGGGAGGCAACAGCGAGCTCGCCGGAAGCAGCTGCCTCTGCCAAGGAAGAAGTCACTGCTGAGGCCTTCGGCACCGGCATCAAGCACTTGCTTGTCAAAATATGTCAAGGCTACTGTAATCACTGCCCCCTGCAAATTTAACACCCCTTTAGTGGTACAAAACACTTTCCGGGTGATTAATGCCTCTGAAGTCATCCCTGCCGTTTAGAACCAATGTTGACTCGAGGGAGCTCAGGACCAAAAACACGAGCAGGAGCAAGAGCAAGAGTTGCAGCGGAAGCAGGCGCAACAAAGCAGGAGCAAGAGGAAGATCCGCCCAAAAGTGACAGTAGAGATAGGTAGCCTAACAATAGAAACGGCTTGCGAGCCTTTACCGGAGGCGGGCCCAACCGGTGAGGGTGAAGGGATTACAATGGACCGTTTTGGTTCACTGGGTTGCCGGTTTAACCTATGCGACCACCTCTCACGAGAGTAACTCTCTCATGTTCGCTTCGCAAGATGCTGCTGTGAACTTGCCTCCTTTTGCGAGGCGCCCGCAGCAGCGAAGGGCAAGCCGAAGGGTCCCGGCAAGGGCCCACCTGCCACTTGGCGAGGTTTTGTCGGAGCGAGGCGTTGGTGAGGGGTCTTTGAGTCAGCTGAAGAATTTTACTACAACACGGCTGTGTGGGAGGTTGTGTGCGGTTCTTGCGCTTGAGTTGTAAGGGAGCAGGGGGCAATCCGAGGCGAAAGGGAAGGGCACGAGTGGTGCTGCTTCGCCGGAGAACGAGCAGAAGGAGGCGTTCCGGAATGCTTGTTCTTGTTTCATACATGCAGCTTCACATGCGACTCCATCCAAGCTCCAGAGACTTTTTCGGTTATTGCAATGAAGTCACCAAGCCCGGTACATCGCATCTCCGATGAAAGGTTGAAGCACAACGGTAGCTGGACACGGGTTGCAACAATTTGAAGACCTGGGTGGTGTGATCGTGGTGCAACAGTGTGCAAGGGCTGTGTTTCTCCAGAGAATGCTCGTGCGATGGGTTCTATTCTATTCTAGTCCTCGGATATCAGTGTTCGATGCTGTCAGTCGCCATGTGCACGTCGTGTGTCCGCAGCCGTCAGGGGAGTCCCACGCAGGCAGCCACCACGGACGCGGTGGAAGTAAAGGAGGTTCCATCAGCTGAGCCCGCGCCGGCTGAGGCACGTGGCCTTGCCCGCTCGAGTCATGCGGGTGTGCTACATCTCCATGGTTTGCCGCGAGGCAGCGAGCGCACCGGAAGCAGCTGCCCCTGCCAAGGAAGAGGCCACCGAGGCCTTTATCACCTGGATCCAGTACTTGAATGCTGTTTGTCACCGACGGCCTTTCACGAGGGATATTTGATATTCACCGCATTACCGGTGCAGCCTCGCGGCCTTTCACGAGAGTAACTCTCTCGTGTTCGCTTCGCAAGATGCTGCTGTGAACTGGCATCCTTTTGCAAGGTGCCCACAGCAGCGAAGGGCAAGGCCAAGGGCCCCGCCAAGGGTCCTGGCAAGGGCCCACCTGTCGCTTGCCAAGGTTTTGATGGGGCTTCGAGGTTTTTTGCGCACCTTTTTCGACGAGATCTTGGTTCGTGGTTATCCATTCAGCTAAAGAGTGTGAGTATATCACTAGGTTTCGGAAGGTCAATGACGAAAGTTCGATGCAGTTGTTGCACTTCCATTGCTAGAGCAGCTGATCCGAGATCAGCTGTAGAATGAGCTGAGGCGAAGGGCAAGGCAACGGGTGGTGCTGCCGCGCCAGAGGATGAACAGAAGGAGGCATCTCCGAATGTTGCACTCGATTCCCTTGTGCAGTTCCACATAGTTCACACTTAAGACGTCCGATTCGTCGGGCACGTTCTGATCTTCAATGCAGGCGCCAGCAGCGACTGAGGAGCCCAGCACGAAGCAGAAGGCAGCAGCTTCGCTCCTCCAAGCCGCCAAAGATGGCAGCTTGGAGAAGTCCTTGCAAGACTTCGAGCAGAAAGCGGCTACCCCCGAGGCGAAGCTATAGCGCGGGAAAGGCTTTCACGTCACCCCACACACACACAGAATTAGTAGCTGAACAACACAAAAGCTAGCTGACATGCAATCGTAAATCTGCAAAATCCTAGGCCACGTTCCCTGTTGTCGTTGTCGTTGTCGTCCTTGCTATATAAGGTGTTGTGATACGTGATGTGGTGCGTGCTTCGCGTATACAACTCGTGATGTCGTAAGCAGGCAGCTGCTGCCACAGCCGACGTGGCGGAAGCAAAGGAAGTTCCACCATCTGCGGTGGTGACAGCAGAAGTCGCGCCAGCTGAGGCGGGTAGCCTTTACTAAAATCGTGAGCTAAATTTGGAGAATCTGTCGGGAGGCAACAGCGAGCCTGCCGGAAGCAGCTGCCTATGCCAAGGAAGAAGTCACTGCTGAGGCCTTCGGCACCGGCATCAAGCACTTGCTTGTCAAAATATGTCAAGGCTACTGTAATCACTGCCCCCTGTAAATTTAACACACCTTTAGTAGCACAAAACACTTTCCGGGTAATTAATGCGTCTGAAGTCATCCCTGCCTTTTCAAGCAACAAAGCAGGAGCAGGAGGAAGATCCGCCCAAAAGTGACAGTAGAGATAGGTAGCCTAACAATTGAAACATCTTGCGAGCCTTTACTGGAGGCGGGCCCAACCGGTGAGGGTGAAGGGATTACAATGGACCGTTTTGGTTCCCTGGGTTGCCGGTGTAACCTATGCGACCGCCTTTCACGAGAGTAAGTCTCATGTTCGCTTCGCAAGATGCTGCTGTCAACTTGCCTCCTTTTGCAAGGCGCCCGCAGCAGCGAAGGGCAAGGCCAAGGGTCCCGGCAAGGGCCCACCTGCCACTTGGCGAGGTTTTGTCGGAGCGAGGCGTTGGTGAGGGGTCTTTGAGTCAGCTGAAGAATTTTACTACAACACGGCTGTGTGGGAGGTTGTGTGCGGTTCTTGCGCTTGAGTTGTAAGGGAGCAGGGGGCAATCCGAGGCGAAAGGGAAGGGCACGAGTGGTGCTGCTTCTCCGGAGAACGAGCAGAAGGAGGCGTTCCGCAATGCTTGCTCTAGTTTCAGACAGGCAGCTTCACATGCGACTCCATCCAAGCTCCAGAGACTTTTTCGGTTATTGCAATGAAGTCACCAAGCCCGGCACAGCATCTCGGATGAAAGGTCGAAGCAAAACGGTAGCTGGGCACGGGTTGCAGTTTCCCAACAATTTGAAGGCCTAGGCGATGTGATCGTGCTGCAACAATGTGCAACAGCTGGCTTCTGTTTAAAGTGTTTCTCCAGCGAATGCTCGTGCGAGAGGTTCTATTCTAGTCCTCGGATGTCAGTGTTCGATGCTGTGTCGGCAGCAGTCGGGGGAGTCCCAAGCAGGCAGCCACGACGGACGCGGTGGAAGCAAAAGAGGTTCCATCAGCTGAGCCCGCGCCGGCTGAGGCACGTGGCCTTGCCCGCTCCAGTCATGAGGGTGTGCCACATCTCCACAGTTTGCCGCGAGGCAGCGAGCGCACCGGAAGCAGCTGCCCCTACCAAGGAGGAGGCCACTGCCGAGGCCTTTATCACCGGGATCCAGTACTCGAACGCTGTTTGTCACCACCGGGCCTTTCATGAGGGATAGTTGATATTTAGCACGTTACCGGTGCAGCCTCGTGGCCTTTCACGAGAGTACCTCTCTCGTGTTCGCTTCGCAAGATGCTGCCGTGAACTTGCATCCTTTTGCGAGGTGCCCACAGCAGCGAAGGGCAAGGCCAAGGGCCCCGCCAAGGGTCCTGGCAAGGGCCCACCTGTCGCTTGCCAAGGTTTTGATGGGGCTTCGAGGTTAATGCGCACCTTTTTCGACGAGATTTTGGTTCGCAGTTATCCATTCAGCTAAAGAGTGTGAGTATATCACTAGGTTTCGGAAGGTCAATGACGAAAACTCGATGCAGTTGTTGCACTTCCATTGCTAGAGCAGCTGATCCGAGATCAGCTGTAGAATGAGCTGAGGCGAAGGGCAAGGCAACGGGTGGTGCTGCCGCGCCAGAGGATGAACAGAAGGAGGCATCTCCGAATGTTGCACTCGATTCCCTTGTGCAGTTCCACATAGTTCACACTTAAGACGTCCGATTCGTCGGGCACGTTCTGATCTTTCAATGCAGGCGCCAGCAGCGACTGAGGAGCCCAGCACGAAGCAGAAGGCAGCAGCTTCGCTCCTCCAAGCCGCCAAAGATGGCAGCTTGGAGAAGTCCTTGCAAGACTTCGAGCAGAAAGCGGCTACCCCCGAGGCGAAGCTATAGCAGCGGGAAAGGCTTTCGCGTCACCCACCCACACACACACACACACACGCGCTCACTCACACACTCACCCACACCTCGAAGCAGTAGCTGAAAGTCACGCGAGAGTGATGCAAGAGCTGTCTGGAATGCAAACGTCAATCTGCCAAATCCCAGGCTAAGACGTCCATGTCCCTGTTGTCGTTGTCGTCGTCGTCCTTGCTATATAAGGTGCTGTGATATGTTTTGTGGTGCGTGCTTCGTATATATGTATATATATATATATATATATATATCTATATATATCTATATATATATACATATATATATATATATATATATATATATATATATATATACATATATATATATATATATATATATACATGTATAGTATATATATATATATGTATATGTATATTATATATATATAATATGGTATGTATGTATGTATGTATGTATGTATATATGTATGTATATATACACATTTATACACATGTGTGTGTATATATATATATATATATATATATATATATATATATATATATATATATAGCTCGTGATGTCGTAAGCAGGCAGCCGCTGCCACAGCCGACGTGGCGGAAGCAAAGGAAGTTCCACCATCTGCGGTGGTGACAGCAGAAGTCGCGCCAGCTGAGGCGGGTGACCTCCACTCCATTCGCGAGCTAAATCTGCAGAATGTTTCGGGAGGCAACAGCGAGCGCGCCGGAAGCAGCTGCCGTGGCCAAGGAAGAAGCCACCGCCGAGGCCTTCGGCACCGTGATCGAGTAGGTGCATGTCAAAATTTACCAGGGTACTGTACCTCAGACTGTCAGCTGTTAGCTATTCACTGGGTTGTCGGTTCAACCGACGCGACCTTTATTCACGAGGGCACCTTTCATGTTCAATTCGCAAGACACTACTGACTGTGACTTGCGTCTATTGCCAGGCACCCACGCCGGCGAAGGGCAAGGCCAAGGGCCCCGCCAAGGGTCATGGCAAGGGCCCACCTGCTGCTTGCCGAGCACTATTGAGTTTCGAGGTTTCATGCGAGCTGAAGATTGTAAGATTATGCCGGTGTGTATTGGACGGTCTGTGCCACAAGTTCGGCAAAACTGTTGCACTTCAATTGCTAGCTGAGGCGAAGGGCAAGGCAACGGGTGGTGCTGCTGCGTCAGGGGATGAACAGAAGGAGGCATCCCGCTTGATTCCCTTATGCAGCTTATGCAGTTGTAATCAGTTGCACCTACGACCTACGACTCCCCCATCCTGGCATGATTTTGTTGCCGAGAAATCCGTTCTTTCAAGACTGTTGATGCTTCGGGCAGGGTTGTTCTTTCTTTCGATGCAGGCGCCAGCAGCGGCTGAGGAGCCCAGCACGAAGCAGAAAGCAGCAGCTTCGCTCCTCCAAGCCGCCAAAGATGGCAGCTTGGAGAAGTCTTTGCAGGACTTCGAGCAGAAAGCGGCTACTCCCGAGGCGAAGCTATAGCACCGGGAAAGGCTTTCACGTTCCCCCCCACACACCCTGAAGCAGTAGCTGAACACGATGATCATGATGCCAGAGTGATGCAAGAGCTGTCTGAAATGCAAGCGTCAATTTGCCAAACCTAGACGCCACAAGTCCATGTTCCCGCTTGTCCTGGTCGTTGTCGTCCTTGTTGTAGGATGTTGTCATATGTTGTACAATGCGGGCTTCGTGTATGTTAGTTTATGTTGCGTATGTCTATGTATATGTTTTTGTTGTTTAAAATATTGGTTGTGATCTCGTAAGCAGGCAGCTGCCGCGGCAGCGGACGTGGAGGGACCAAAGGATGTTCCGCCATCTGCAGCGGTGACAGCAGAAGCAGCGCCAGCTGAGGCAGGTGACCTTCACTCCAGTCCTGAGCCAAATCTCGAGAGTCCGTCGGGAGGCAGCATTGAGCGCGCCAGAAGCAGCTGCCCTTGCCAAGGAAGCAGTCACTGCCGAGGCCTTCGTGTCAAGGGTACCATGGACCTTTTGCGTTCATCGGGTTGCCGTCCCAAAACACCGCTGTGACTTGCATCCTTTGCGAGGCACCGAAGGGAAAGGCCAAGGGCCCCGCCAAGGGTGCTGGCAAGGGCCCACCTGCCGCTTGCCAAACCTTGTTGAGTTTCGGGGCTATCAGCTGAGTGTATTAGAAGTTGGAAGGGTCCGTACCGCAAGTTTAGTGGTTCCATTCCTATAAAGCAAGATCCCAGATCAGCTAGCCTGAGCTGAGGCAAAGGGCAAAGCAACGGGTGGTGCCGCGCCAGGACATGAACAGAAAGAGGCCTCCCCGAATGTTATTCTCGATTCCCTTTTAAGTAGCTTTAAACGCAATTGCACCTACGACTCCCCCATCCTGGGCTGATTTTGTTGCCGAGAAATCCGTTCTTTCAAGACGGCTGATACTTCGGGCACGGTTGTTTTTGCGGTCAATGCAGGCGCCAGCAGCGACTGAGGAGCCCAGCACGAAGCAGAAGGCAGCAGCTTCGCTCCTCCAAGCCGCCAAAGATGGCAGCTTGGAGAAGTCTTTGCAGGACTTCGAGCAGAAAGCGGCTACTCCCGAGGCGAAGTTACAGCACGGGAAAGGCTTTCACGGTAGCACACACACACACACTCGCACCTTCAAGCAGTAGCTAAAAGTCATGCGAGAGTGATGCAAGAGCTGTCTGAAATGCAATCGTCAATTTGCCAAATCCCAGGCCTAAGACGTCCATGTCCCTGTTGTCGTTGTCGTCGTCGTCGTCCTTGCTATATAAGGTGTTGTGATACGTGGTGTGGTCCGCGCTTGGTGTATATATAGCTTGTGATGTCGTAAGCAGGCAGCCGCTGCGGCAGCCGACGTGGCAGAAGCAAAAGACGTTCCACCATCTGCGGTGGTGACAGCAGAAGTCGCGCCAGCTGAGGTGGGTGACCTCCACTCCATTCGCGAGCTAAATCTGCAGAATCTTTCGGGAGGCAACAGCGAGCGCGCCGGAAGCAGCTGCTGTGGCCAAGGAAGAAGCCACTGCCGAGGCCTGCGGCACCGTGATCGAGTAGGTGCATGTCAAAGTATGTCAAAGGTACCGTACCATGGACTTTTTCGGTTCGTTTTGTTGCCTTTTCAATCTGCCTGACTTTTCACGAGTGCACCTTCGTTTCACTTCGCAAGACACTGCGGTGACTTGCATCCTTTGTGAGGCACCCACGCCGGGGAAGGGCAAGGCAAAGGGTCCCGCCAAGGGTCCTGGCAAGGGCCCGCTTGCCGCTTGCCAGGATCTTTGTTGGGGCTGGAGTGAGGTGTTGGTGAAGGGTCTTCCAGTGAGCTGAGGCGTGTTGTTTGTTGCAAGATCCGTTGCAGAAGTTGTGTGGGGTTGCTGCGCTTCCGTCGTAAGGGAGTGATCCGAGGCGAAAGGGAAGGGCACGGGTGATGTTGCTGCGGCTCCTCCGGATTCGGAGAATGAGCAGAAGGAGGCATCCCGGAATGTTTTTGCTCCCGCCACGGCGCAGAAATCCTCAAATATCTTTTGGTTTGTGTATTGAATTCGCTTGACATTGAGAAACCATTCCAGAGAATGCTCGTGCGATGAGTTCTAGTCCTCGGATGTCAGTGTTCGATGCTGTCAGTCGCCATGCGCACGTCGTGTGTCCGCGGCAGTCGGGGGAGTCCCAATTTAAGCAGGCAGCCACCACGGACGCGGTGGAAGCAAAAGAGGTTCCATCAGCTGCGCCCGCGCCTGCTGAGGCACGTGGCCTTGCCCGCTCCAGTCATGAGGGTGTGTCACATCTCCATAGTTTGCCGCGAGGCAGCGAGCGCACCGGAAGCAGCTGCCCCTGCCGAGGAAGAGGCCACTGCCGAGGCCTTTATCACCGGGATCCAGTACTCGAATGCTGTTTGTCACCACCGGCCTTTCATGAGGGATAGTTGATATATAGTGCGTTACCGGTGCAGCCTCGTGGCCTTCACGAGAGTAACTCTCTCATGTTCGCTTCGCAAGATGCTGCTGTGAACTTGCATCCTTTGCGAGGCTCGGGCAGCAGCGAAGGGCAAGGCCAAGGGCCCCGGCAAGGGTCCCGGCAAGGGCCCACTTGCCGCTCGCCGAACACTGCTGAATTTTGAGGTTTCATGCTTATGCTTGCTAGAGCGAAGTATTGGTCAGGCTGTCTTCGAGTCAGCGGAAGAATACCTATCAGTAAGACTTGGGAAGTTCTGTTCAGAGTTGAGGTCCTTCCTTTACGCGAGACCTTTGTCCAAGATCAGCGCAAGTGAGCTGAGGCGAAGGGCAAAGGCGCTGCTACTGCTCCATCGGATTGTGAGCAGGAGGGGCATCTCCGGACTTCTGCAGCATAGGTGATGGCTCAGGAATCGAGCACTGCAGAGGGCCCCGGTTTTTCCAGAGTGTCCACTCAACAGTGGCGGCTGGCACACCACCAGGTGGAGGATCCCAGCACTAAACCCTACACCCTAAACCCAACACCCTAAACCCTAAACCCCAGGCCCTACACAAGGCAGCCCCCAACATAGCAGACTGGAGAAGTCTTTGCAAGAGAGGAGCAGAGGACGGCCACTCCCAAGACCTTGTATTCCATGTTTTTGCTGCTGAGTCCTAAATTCCTAATTATGTCAGGCGGGCAAGTGAAATGCCACAACTGTTGATGGATGTTGTGCTTGGTCGTGCGCCGCACGCTTCTCTTCTACAGTATTGCAATGTACTCTCACATGTACATGCTTAGCAACCTAAAACCCAAACCCGAAACGTTGAAGGCACTACGTAAGCCATACAGTCGCAGAAGGCAGCTGCAGCAGACGTGGCGGAGGCGAAGCAGGATCCGCCAGCCGTGGCGGCTACAGCAGAAGCAGCGCCAGCCGAGGTCTGAACTCTAAATTATATGGGCCCAAATAACTTCTAAATACCAATACTGTTTTGGGGGCTCCTTGTTATAGTCTAAATCCTAAGAGTCGCCCTAGATCCAAAATCCTTGGTACTTGTGCTTGGCCTTGGAGGCGGGCGCGCCGGGAGCAGCGGCAGCCCAGAGCAAGCAGGTGCACTTCGGGTTGGAAGCCTCGCACGTTCAACCGCATAATGTAGACCCCTGATGAACAGACCCTCTTCTCTTGACCGCGATTATGATAGGTGTCCTCAATATTGGGCCTCAAACAGCATAATGAAAAACCCCGATGAACAGACCCTCTTCTCTTGACTGCGATTATGGTGGGTATCCTCAATAATTATAGCCCTCAAAATGGCTTTGTTAATCAGGGGTTTAGATTAGGGTTTCTAGGGCTCCTCTCAATTCTTGTCTAGACCCTAGCACAAACCCAAGTCGAATACATGGCACATAACAAGGATTGAATTTGGTTGTTACCGTACTATAGGGGCCTAACTAACTTATTACCAATACTATTCCGGGGGTTCCTCATTCTAGTTTTACAGCAAAATATACCCCCAAACCCTACTCTAATCATGAATTTCGCACTATTACCTCCATCTAACTCCTTAGAGCAAGACCCTGCCGAGGCAATTCGGTCCCCTGACCCTTTTTCAGTTGTTGCCGGAACCTAACACTAAACCCGCCGCCCTCCTGTGGCTGATGCGCCAGAGCCCCAAACCGTGAACCTGTCTCAGGATAAGTTTTTGTGAGATTTAGCCTGGGCTTCAGGGTCCCTTCTGGCTTTCAGAGTAACTACTGCAGCTGATTAGGCCGGCTCCATGACACGAGTCAAGGTATTTGTTCAGCTGTTGACGAGGACCCTTTTGCAAAAGAGATATACACGATGTCGAGCATACACCACAGTGCCCTTGGTCTCGAGTTGGGGTCGGAGTTTCGAGGTGAGTCCCTCCAAGCCTATGCGCCACTAAGCCCAAAAACCAACCGGGAACTCTGAACCTTAAGCCTTAAACTCTAAAATTCTGAACACCTACACCAACGGCCGAGAACTCCTCACCCTGAAAGGCTTTATTTACATCGAACTCCTCCATCTTTAAGCCGACTCACTCCGCAAAGGCCCAAGAATCCCTGAACAGAGGCAATGCAGTATACTCCTCGATACTGTAGGTATTGAATAAGCAGCTGTATAAGCGGCTGTACAACCCTTTCCACGAAGCCTAATGCATGGGACTTTCCGAAAATTGGGGGGGTCCCTTGTTTTTGGGTCCTTATTTTCAGGATCCTACTATTTAGGGTACTACATTACGGTGCCCTTTTCTCGGAAATTCCCATATAGAACCCTTATGCAACCCCGGCCATCAATGTTCGCAGCAGGCTGCCGATCCCACCCTTGGCGTTCCCGACTCCTGGCTGGAGGGGTATGGTCAATATGAGCAACCATATACTTAGGGTTTGGGGTTTTGGGTTTAGGAAGGAATTAATCCCTAAACACATAACCCTGGAATAAGAATAGCACAAAGATACGGCGGGAAGCTGCAGCAAAGCGTCTGCCTCTGTCTAAGCATCTCTCATTTTTTAAATCATGTTTTGAAGCAAACATCAGCTTTGCATAACCCCCATATCCGCAAAACCCACCATGGTGCCAGGCTGACCTTGATACATTTAGACCATGAGTTCCCCGAAAGCGTTGGCCGGTGGTGGTGGATGCTGCTTCAGAATAAATGCCCTTGCGTTTCGTGCTAGGGTTTTGGATCTTGAGCCCTGAGCCAAATCTCCAAGCACAAACCCTGCAACGGACACCTCATTGACAAAGGGCCCTTAAACTAGAGAGCTGAAAGCCTGCCAGCCCTGCAAACCCTAAACCCCTAAAGGCCCTAAACCCTCGGCCCTAAAAGCGTACAAACAACTGAAACCCTAACAGTCGCTGAGGTTGACACCTCCTCAGGCCATGGTTGTGGGCATCTCCTGAAAAGAGGCCCTGTCTTTGGCTACAAGTTCCAGTCTCGCCCTTTGCCTGCAAGGGTTTAGGGTTTTGGGGTTATTGGAGTTTAGGGTTTATGGCTTCAGGTTCTTTCCGCTTTCGGGCTTTTGGGTGCATATTTACTGCTGAACGACGCCTTGCTTTCTCCATTTTGCATTTTTCTCATACTTTAGGTCACTTCGCAAGGCAATGCCGGAAGGGCTGGTGGAGGTTTGCTTCAAGGCTTTATGCTTTCGTGTGTATGGAGATTGAGGTAGAGCGAGGGCGTTTTCGGATTCGGGGTGTCGGCCTATGAGGTTCGTCTCGGCAATCCCTCATCTAACGCATGCCACCATCCCATTGAATCCCTCGTCGATGCGACTACCAGAACCGACTCATGACTACATGGATGACCCACAGATAGGGCTGAGACATCGCGCTGACTTTGCAGATGCAGGTGTTTTCAGGTGCCAAGAAACAAACCCTTGAACCTCAAGCCGTAAACCTGAGTAACCTGAGTAGATTGGGGCAAATGCTTGGGCCGTTTATTCTTTACATTGTTCTTTTGGCTCACGGGCAGTTAGGAGGCGTCTTAGTTGACGATTGTTCCCTATGACCTGTGGCCGAGGGTGGTGTCTCCTCACCAACACACAGCTGGTCCTTTACAAAGATGTGCCGTGGCCTCCACATAGCACATGGTGGACAGGGCTTCAACAAGCTGACATTGGGTAATACTAAAGCTATTGCTTTCAAGTACTAATTCTGGTGCTGATATTACTTTTAAGTTCAATACTAATGCTAATCCCAAGCTCCTTCGAATAACTCTGGATTTATGTAGGACCTATACCTAGGGATCCTTGGACAGAGTGAAGAGGGCTCCTGTGTGGTTTGATTTTTAGGGGCTGATACCACTACCAATTTAGGGCTTAGGGTACTAATGGGTTGCATCCATGCCACAGGCTGCAAGGGTTCCGGGATTTGAGGCTCTTGGGTTCAATTGTTGAGAGATCTTGCTGCCCTTCGATCCGAAGGAAGCCATTTCGCGCCTGAAGTTGTTTCCCCAGATCCGCCTCATTGGCTATGCGACATACTTCAAGAGTTGACAGACAACTAACCCGACGAGTGGTACGAAAGAATAATACGAATAATTAACACTGGCAAAAAGATTAGTGTACTGCTGGTTTTGTTGTTTCCCACGAAGTTCCTGATTCTGGTTTCTTTTGCTTCCTGAAAAGATGTAGGATTCGTTGTGAATTTTGGGAATCTACAGCAGGGTTTTCGACATAAAGAATTTCTGGCTCAGGTCGAACATAGGGGTTAACATTCAGGGTTTGGAGTTTTAGGTTTAGGGTCCGCCCTCAACACCAAGCCTTTGCGTCGGGAGTTGAATCCCTAGATCTCAAACTCCCATCGGCAATCGGCAGCCGACATCATCAGCGTCAACCTCATGGGCAGTTGGGCTGTGTGGAGCACTACCGTTCTTCTATCCATGCTCACTGCATACAGCCCACTCAAAGCCTTTGTCGAGGCTTGCACAGAGTTGGAAATCGAGCCAGCATTTGTGGTTAGCGATTACAGAATGTTTGTGGAGCTGTACACGGCGCTCATGGAGAGATATGCAGCATCTCACCGTGACGAGCTCGACGCGGAGCGAATCCCAATCCCCAGGATCGTCCACAGGATGGCGCTCCATGTGCCCGTCTCGCATCACGCCTCTGCAAAGTACGTAACACACACCACGTCTTTGTACGGCCGCTCTGCAAACGTAGCGGCCGGGTGCTTTGCAATGGCTGTGTTCGCCGAATTCGAACACCCTATACTTGTACCCTAGGCCCCCCTTAAATCCCAAGCCCCTTCTGCCGAACCCTCATGAACCCTGTTCAAGACTTTATAGACCCTTCTCACAGCCTCTTGCAACCCTATCGAAACCCGAAGCCGCGCAAAACCTTAGACCCGATGATGAGGAGAACTTCACACAGAGGCTGAGCGTGGAGCGTTTGACCCCTGCAGCACCTTGGCGAGGACCTTTCCAAGGTCCTTGATGGGGGTTGAGGGGTCTGATCGGCCAATTTGGGCTTGTTGAAAGCAGGTTTTATGAAGTTTCATAATGGCTTAGAGGATTTATAGGGAAGATGTTAAGGTCTCAGGCACTTCAGGTTGTCAGGGGTCAGGAGATGAGGGCTTAGGGGCGTGAAAAGTTTTCAATGTTCAGGGCTGTCGGATGGTGGGGTTTGGCATAGCTTCGGAGTGTGTAACTTTATGGCGCGTAGGGCCTTAAATGAAGACTCCATAAGCTCTAAACCGAAACCCAACGCCTCTCTTGAAGACCAAATCGTTTCACACTCAGGCGCGTGCCTTCAAGTTCTCACGGCACGATGCACCGGGCGAGGCCTTGTTTTGCTCTTCCCGGCACCAAGTACCCACAACCAAAGTGGGTTTGTAGGCACCTGTTTAGCAACATGTAAACCACCACAGAAACGCCCAACAACTTCTGTCATCATGGTGCAAAAAGGGTTTCCACACTGGGAATGTACCGTAGCCAGGAGGTTCTGTACTTCATCTCCCGTGATGGTAAGATCAGGGCCGCCAGCCCTACACGCTAATTCTTATTGTCCAAGAAACCCTGATCTCCCTATAAATCCTAGAAAATTGCGGTTCCAGGCGCCCTTCATGAAGAGAAATAGCCTTAGCGCAAGAATTATCATTCGACTCTTCTGCCGTAGCCCTGTAGTCCAGCACTCCTTATTTCTGGTCATCAAAGTTTCAGTCTGCGGAATTGAGGGGATCATTCGCAGCTGGGAAACGGGGAGTAATGAGGTTTTCTGTTTGCTGAGATCGCATGCTTCTCTCACAGAGAAGGCCCACCTGAAAGCACTGCGGTAGAATCCTGAAGCCCTACATAAATCCTGAACCCTGAAGCCGGATCTCTTCAACGTCTGTGCAGGCTGTGAAGCACAAAGCGGAAAAGCCTTTCGGTGGCCCTGCTGCAAGATGGAGTTTCCGGAAATTAGGGGTACCTTTTTTTGGTGTCCTTAAAATAAGGATCCTACTATTCAGGGTACTATATTAGGGTCCCCTATTTGCGGAAGCTGCCAGATCACACCCGTCCCACTTTGGGACTTATCCTTCTTGATGTAGGGCCGGCCGGGGGCTTCCTAGATGTTGTTGTGTTTACCTTTGCTGTCATGTGAGTGGTTGGCATAATTAGGGTCCCTTTTTGGGTACCCTAAATATTAGGTGCCGTAGCATAATAGGGACCCAAAAAGGGACCCTAATTTTGACAACCACCCATGTGCACGATTGAAGGTTCGGCATAGGTGGCTTTGGGGTGGGTGATCGAGCGAGACATGATTTTTGCTATTCGTGTACTTCGATATGGTAGTTGGTACTATGTTACGACCAAATGGAAGATTTATAATATTGTTATTACTATTCTTATTGTTACTACTCTTGTATTTGATAGAAACACATGAATGATTAATTGAGAGGTTTCGTCTTGGATTCCGATCCATCGGCCGGCAAGACCCGAAAGCTCTCCTACTTCGACGCATCTCGGCTTCGGGAGTTTAGGCTTTAGGAGTTTAGGGTTTAGGAGTTTAGGGTTTAGGAGCTTAGGGTTTAGGAGTTTAGGGTTTAGGAGTTTAGGGTGAGATTTTCGGGGTCGGGTTCGGGATAGTGGGGTGTTTGGGCTTTAGGGTTAGCAGGGTCTTTTCAGGGGTTTAGCGTCAGAAGGGCTCTAGGGTTTGGAGCTTCAAGGATGTGGAAGTTGAAGCTAAGCAATTCTTTCGAGGTTTGCGGTTCGGGCGAATCTCGGAGTTTCGGGTTTAGCGTGCTTCTCAGCTGATTGTTGAAAGGATCCTTTGGCGTGCTACATGGCTTCGCTCTTTACGCTTTTCGTTATAATGAACGAGTCCTACGATCTAAAGCCTTAGGTTTTTGATTTCAGTTCTTGGGGCGCAGCAGCGCCTGGGTTTTGGGTATAGGACATACAGGACCACAGTTTCCAATTTTGTGGTTAAGGGTCTTCTTTTATTGACATGCTGTAGCTACCGATAACTGGGTTTGAGCCGTGTCTTCTGGCGTTCAGCCAGAAACTGTGTTTGCAAATCTAGCAATGCTGGAGGCTAGGCAGCTTTCAGGTATGGGCTTGAAATAGCTCGCGAGCTTTGGGCATGTCTTGGGCTTGCAGGGTTAGGGTATGGCAGGGCTGAATGAAGGTCAAGAATCGTGCTGCATAAGGGAAGGGGGCGTGCTATTCTGGGCGAGTCGAACTCTGGCTGCTGTTGCTTCCATCTTGACGATGCGGACGACTGTATACCTAGTGCCATCGCTACTTGGTACTAGTGCGGTTGGTTGTTGCGCGCGTTTCCATCTTCACTGCTACGCTATCTGCTTCAGTCAGCAGCTTCAGTTCTTCTACTATTCGGAAAAGCCGCAAAGTTCATATCGTGTCATCGTGAAGGACCGAACAGTCTTGCATCATCTACTATCCCGCGTGGTGGCATCGTGATCATTACGGTTACTCTGCTGCCACATGACATCTTACCCCGAAAGTCGCGAAACCTTAAAGCTTACACGCCAACGAAACATCATCAGCGTGCTCCTCCCTTGCGCCATTCTCAAGCGTAAGGTCAGAGTCGTCATCATGCTCGTCATACATAGCCTGGGACATTCCCTAAAACTTGGAACCTAAACCTTCAATGCCAAACCTTAAGCTCTAAACACCACGTAACAACGCATCCTCATGAGTTGTGATATAAGTAGATACGATGCAGCTATGCTTCCCTGACCCAAAGCCCGCTTGCTAATTCCCATGTTCGTTTAGTAAACCTATATACCCCTAAGCCCTAACATGCGTAAAGTAGTTCTCTGTGAAGACACGCTGGTGAAGCCGAGGCAGAGAGTGAGGTCGCTTGCCTGCTGAGATGCATCACTTGGCTCTGGGGGCGGGGCGGGGGGGTTACGAGTTTATGGCTCGCCCTTGTGGGCTTGAAGTCTTCAGGGCGCGCTTCAGCAGGGCTTTAAGGCTTTATTGCTTGGGATTCTTAGGGCTTTATGGGGGTTATGGAGGTTTAGTTATGGTTTGGGGCGTTTGGGCTGTTTCAGGGTTTAGGTCTTCATTGTACACGGTACAGCATCGCAGCCACAGTGTTTGGCTACTCATCGGCGTCATCGGTTTAGCGTTACATGTGGATTTCAATGTGGATACTTGCCGTTGCTGTTTTGTTTGCTGATGTGATGGCGAGTCATTTTGTAACGATCGTGTGCCGGATTAATACAGATCATGTTGAGGTTGTAGCCCAGCACAAGATGTTGCATGTTTCTCCTTCTGTCCCTTGCTATCTCTCCGTCTTTCTCGCACTGTCTGACTCTTCTCTCTCCCTCCCTCTCTCTCTCTCTCTCTCTCTCTCTCTCTCTCTCTCTCTCTCTCTCTCTCTCTCTCTCTCTCTCTCTCTCTTTCTACCTACCTACCTACCTACCTACCTACCTACCCTTTATACATCTGTGCGTACGTGCATGTACATTATATATATATATATATAATACATGCTGATACGAGGTGAAAGGAGCTTGTCAAAGCAAGGTGCTTGGATAAGATACTTGTAGGTCAAGCACCACCCGAGCCCTGAAAAGCGTATTTCCGTAGGGCTTCTTGTGATGATGGCCATACATATGTTCCAAGCAAGATAGGCTCTCGGGGGTCAAGGTTTACTGCTGAAGCAAGCTTCTCGGCATAATGGCCACACAGCACAAACACCGACACTCGAAGCCCTAAATCCCCAAAGCTCCAAAACCCCTAAACCCTAAATCCCTGAAGCTCCAAAGCCCCGAAACCCTACACCCTAACAACCCCAACTCCAAAGCCCTAAAAACCCTCAAAAGACCCTAAACCCTGAAGCCGTGAAGTCCCAAACATCAAACCTCCGAGTCTCGCCTGCAGAGCTTTAGCTCTGGGTATCTCACTAAAAGCCCCTGTGAAAAGGTCGTTTCTATAGAAACCTCAATAATTCGTGAGTGTTTGTTGGTCCATTAACGAGTAAACAATGGGCAACCAATGATGCTATTCCTGAGGGTTCCATGCTAGAATCATCCTTTATGTAGCCCGAGACCCTCTTCTAGCTTCTCGAGCCCCGGTACGATACATTTCGGCTTTTACGGGTCAAAGTTAGGTCTCTTAAACCCTTGGCCCTCCCAGTTCCCATCCTGGGTTTCTGGGTTTTAGAGCTTAGGGTTTAGGGTTTAAGCTTATTGGGTTTTAGAGTTGGTATGCTCAGCTTCTCAGTCTGAGGAGACCTTGTCGTTTTGGCTGAAGGCCCTTGCGCAGGCCCGCTTACCCTTCTCGGATGTTCGCCTATCTGGCAGTAAGGTCATAGGTCGTTGGGGCTTCAAGTTTCAATGCAGGAGCCCTCGATGCAAATTACGGGGTTAGGTATATGGGTTTAATATGAACATGTAACAGAATAAACACGCAAGCAGACAGATACACACACACACGGGTATACGACTTCTTTGCCGATCGCTTAGGGGTTAGATAGAGCAGTCTGTTACATAGTGTGTTTTGTTCATTTTTATGACGAGGTCTTCTGCTAGACAAAGGCTTTCGATTATATGTATGTATACACTACATGATAAGAAGATATACACACATACATGGTGAATTTATGTCCGTGCGAACTTGGGTATTGATTTCAAAACGTGTCAAGTCATTATGATTTTGCGGCTGAGGTTGGCTCAAGGATCTAGGTCTTAGCATCTTCGGCTTGCGGATTAGCCGTTTAGCATCCTGGGCTTAGGTCAAGTTCGGGGTTTAGGGTTTAGCACCTTCTGTTTCGTCGTTTACTGTCTGTTGGAGCAGAACTCCCCTTTGGGACCTTGGACGGGTGAAGAGCTTCGTATTTCGATGTTGCCAGGACTGCTCCTGAATTCAGGAATGTTGGGGCCCTGGGTCGGTAGGTTTGGTTCGCGATTCGTGTTGGGGTCTCGAGAGGTGATTATCATCCTTCGGGGGCCGTTTCTCAGGATCAACACGAGTGGAAGCAGAATAAAACACTACTGTATAAAGCTACTGTTGATGATATAAATCCTGCATTATCTTAAGGAGCCGAGACTATGGGAATTATGGTATATTCCTTATTATGGGTAATGCAGGATTTATATCATCAACCGTATCATCCGACAGCTTCGGCTCGAGGCTCTAGGCTCCAGCAGACTCCGACCTCTGGGGTTCGACTTCTAGCTTTCTCTCTTTCTCTTTGGCGCAGGTCGCAGAGCGTCGGTTGCAGGTGGGGAGGGGGGGGGGGGGGGGGGAAGCCTGGAGAGGATCGGAAGCTGAGATGAGTGTCTGCAAGGGTTCAAAAAGTCCTATGTAGGGAGTGTGGTTGACGGGCTGTCGGTTTTACCTAGAGGGTCCAAGTAGCCGAATATAGCGCTGGCTGGTGCAGAGTACTGGTGCCAGAGCCTTGTACTTGTTAGGCACTTGACGGACTGTTGCTTTCTCCACAGCAGCCCCCAGCCCTCCTTTGTTCTACTAATGGCTGTCTACAGGGAGTGTATCAGGGTTTGTTTTGCAGTATCAGGGGATCGGCATTATCATAAGCTACTAGCTGTTACTAGCTCGGGGGGCCTGAACGTCGACCAACCTTCACTAAAATAATTTCCATCTGTGCATCAAGATTTGGTTTCGAATTGAGAAAACCCTGAGCCGCAGTCTTTCCGAAACAAAGTAGGCAAAGCTTCACTAAATGACGGGAAACGCATCAAATTTCGCAGCTTTAGAATTCTGTAGAATATGAGGAGCACTCTGTCACAAGTTGTTAGAGCATTTGCTGATCCTTCTAGGACCACTAATGTATAACTGAAATTCGAATCTGTAGAACCTTCGACAGACCAATTCCATATAGAATCGTAGGGGCCTCAGCAGTGCTGCCCGCCCCGGTCGGAGCCGGGGCTCTATGTCAGAATGTATTGGGTGCCCTAGCCGGAAACTGCTGGAAACGCCAGGTTCCCAAATGAGTGGAGACTGTTTGGCAGGGGTGTCTTACGTGTTCTTTGTTAGGACTGTGAGATTAGTAGTTTGTAGTGTCTTGGTCAATTCTTGCCACGAGCCTGAAAGCCTAAACCTTACAGACCCTGGTTCAAAGGATGCAGTTTCAGAGGTCAGTCTTGATGGTCTGGCTGAAGGACAAACCAAAACGTTTAGGGTGCATGGAAGTGCAGGCTATAAACTTACAGTGGTATGTGGTTCTGGCTTAAGAGTTTAGGGTAAGGAAGTTTAGGGATTGGGGAAGCTAAGTATTTAGGGCTGAGGGAGGTCATCAATCTTGTCATTGTGGGTTGCGACGCGACTTTTCTGGAGGCCGTGACGCTGCACGTCTACGACATCCTTGGCCCCGGCCAGCATGCAGGTCGGCCTTCAAATCTCTGCAGTTCGAAGGCATGCGAGGCGAAGACAGAAACCCAAACCAGCGTGTACCCTTTATGTACAAATATGTGTGTATATATGTATATATAGTTATATATGCATGCATGTCTCGATATATGTGTGCGCGCGTGTGTGTGTGTGTGTGCATACAAGTCCGGTGGGGTTGAACTTATAGAGGCTATCGAGTTCCTGCATGCGTCAAGTGGTTAGGCGGTGGGGAGAAAGACGCTGAACAAAACCCACAAAAGCTTACATCCCTACGATCGTCCAGGCGACAATGGAGCTGTTGAACTCCGAGGCTGTGATGGCACAGGGACCCGCTGATGTCTTTCGCCGGATGATTGGGCTTGGGGCTTAATTAAGGTTTAGGCAGGGATTTGGGTTTACTTGACGTGTTGAACGGGGGATTGTTGTGCTTGACGAGACCTCTTCCCTTTTCAGGGCCTACAAAAAGGGCCTTGATAATTACCTATACTATTTTGGCGGTTCCTGATTATAAGCATAGTACAATATCCCCCATAACCCTATTCTAGTTACTAAGGCCCCTATAGTACTCTATAGTATCCCTTATAGCAGCCCCCATAGACCCCGTTAGAAGGGAACCTACTCTAAATATCAACGGCCCTATATTATCAGCCTACATCCCAGCCACAAACCTGACATTCCCGGCACGCCTTCTTTGGAGGCACCGGCGCTTTCCATTTGGGCCTGGAGGTCGCAGGAGCAGAGCGAGGGTGAGGGTTTGAGGGTTGCTTAGCTTTATAGCTTCGGGGTGGGTAGCTTTGTTTAGTTGCGGCCCCGAGCCGAAACCTCTCAAACACAGCCCTCAAGTTTCAGAGTTCAGCCCGAAAGCTCGAGAGCCAGTGCCCAGGCATACCGAATGAAGATCGCACAGGAGGTTCTCAGGGTAAGGCTTTAGGTCAGGGCTCAGGATTTTGGAGCTTCGGATAAGACGTATAAGAATTAGGGTGATATTGTTCGGCGTATTCCCAACTCTAAGAATCTATTCAGGGCTGCGGTGAGGTGGGGTGAGCTCCATGTCGTTTGTGCTTCAAACCCAAACCTCCTTGGCAACTGCAAACTGTAGACCCTGGGCCAAGTCCCTGAGGCCACCTGAAGACCCAAGAACCGGCTGAGCCCGTGACCACGGCTTTGGGGTTGAGGTTGGGGTCTCGGGTTTTAGGGTTTAGGGAGTCTTCGTCTTCGGGATGCAGGGGTGGAGACCTGCAGGTGTTGCCACCTTCTGGTACCGAACTGCTGGGGTATTGGGTTGCAGACGATAACTCAAGATAGATAGTTAGACTAGCTTAGATTAGTCTAGACTTGGATTATGTTATTAGATAGGTTGGACAAATTAGATCGATAGATAGACAGACAGGTAGTCACAACTCACCACAAATGTATGTATGTCTGTACTGTACATGTATGTTCAGTAACCGATGCACCCCTGTCACAACCGAAGTACCAGAATAAGCGAGCATATCAAAAAGGAGGTGATCTGTTTTCCTCATTACTTTAATGGTAAATCAAGTCGAACTAATTAATCCAGCAAGAACTGCCCGAAGGACTGGAGTGGAGTTATGGCTATGCAGAGTCTGGCACAGGTGCAGTTGCCGTGGCAATGCATCTTGTAGACTTACGCCCTGATATCTTTGATAGAGGCTGTGTAGTCATCAATAGCTGGTCTTGCGGGTACAACAGAGGGCAGGTGGGGGTCCAGATCAGTTTGAAGCCAGTCGGGGATCAATGATTTCATTGCGGAGTTGGGACTGCGCGTTGGGAACCGCACTTAGACCTATGTGCAGGCTTGACTCTTGTCGGAACATGCGGTCGCTTATTCTAGCGTTTGTGAGAATCAGCAGCTACGGCTCAGGGCAGTCTCAGTATGCATAGTACCACAACCACGAGCAGCAAGCACTGATGGCTCAAGAGCTGACAGCAGGCGTCTTCCAGTATTCTCCCCTGGGCTGCGAAGCTCACAGTTACCGTCCCTCGGCGAGATTCAATTCCAGAGCGAGCTTGGCTGCTCCAAGCATTCCTATATGAGTCGATAGTCCCTGTATCCCTAAACCAGCCCCAAAACCCCTAACCCCAAAGCCACAAGTCTGAGCTACTAAACCCACAGCTCATAGTCGTGTAAGGACCACTTTGAAAGGAACCCAAGTTTATCACAAATGTCCGACAGATGCAAAGTGCTTTCTTTCTCACACTCAGTTTCAGGACCCAAAGCTTAAGTCTCTGGACGATGGTCGCCAGACCCCAAAAAATCCGAGGTCCGGGATTGAAGGTACATGTAGTGCTTAAGGGTAGTATAGGGCTGGTGGTTCACTTCAGCACCCCAGATACCCTGCATTCCCGCTTTGCGATTGGAGAATCTCAAGCAAGACATATGAAACCCATATGGCCAATATGGGCAATCCAAACCTTCATACTTTGATGTTGACGCGATTGGCCCATAGGCTATCCGAATGGGTATTTCAGAAGGTAATCTCAACCCGAAGCGGTACCCAGGGTCCCTCAATGAGGCAGAAGAGATTTTACAAGGACATTTTGGTGGTTGGTGGCAAGACTCTAAACCCTAAACCCTAAACCCCCTGGCGGAGCCACGTCTTCCGTCACATGAGGTGTAAATAAAAGGGCGCTGGAAAGGCTTTACGGGAGTTTGTGCGCCAAGGCTGCCACGTTAGAAAAGCTCGGCCCCAAAACAATCTCTATCCTAATTGAAGAGGCCCACCACCCCGCGCAGCAGAACAAAACGAATCACACTATGAAACACCAAAGAACTAGCCCGCGACTGAAGGTGGTGTGGTCGAGCTCGGCTACACGCAGCTGGACGCCGAAGAGGCCTTGGTCAAATGTGAAGTGTTGAGGACTTGGGGACGAGATGTAAAGCTGAAAGTCGTGAGTTCTGCTTTCGTAGCATAGGCAGGCGAAGCATGTTGTTTTGTACCTATGTAGTGGTAACAGTATTAGCAGAAGTAGCAGCAGTCTAGTCGCCATAGCAGCAGTAGTAGTCGTCGTCATCGTTGTGCAGCAATCGTTCGTCGTCGTTGTTGGCTAGGGATGAAAATCCCTAGGCCCTAGGCCGAGATTCTCAACTCTAAGCCTAAGCCCTAGCACTAGAAAACTACATTCCAAAAAGCATCAATTACTCTTGGATCGGGAGGCACTGGCTCGCGTGAGAAGCTTGCAGGAGGCTTGGAAAGGCACAGACTATGCCACCTGGATTGCGCTGGTACGGTTTAGAAGTTGAAGTTTGGAGTAGATGGCTTGGGGGGTTATTCGGGTTTCTCGACGTAAGGCATTTAGTGGTCCTTTGCTTTCAAGGGGTGCGCTAAAGTTTCCATTATTTCGGACTTACATGTGCTTTGGGTTCCTTATTTTTGAAGTTCATACCTAGAGGTTTAGGCTCAGGAGCTTCATGACAGATTGGCGTTTAAGTAAGGGCTTGAGTCGAAACTCGCACGTACATATGTCTTGCACCTCAATCGAAAATCACTCGCCATGTTTTGACCATTGTCCTTCGAAGATCCTGACGAGCTCATAGAACTCGAAGCAGGTATCCCCCTAAACTCTAAACCCTTAACCCCTAAGCTCTCAAGAGACAGTAGTAGTCAAGGATCCGCTTCGACACAGCTGCTGCGATTTCGTGACGGCGGCCTGCGACGCGCTTGGCGCCGCGAGGCTGGATCGTCGCACAATTATATACATATGTATATATATATACATATATATATATGTATGTATATATATATATACACACACATATATGTTATACACACAGATACATAGACCTTGATATTTCTGCATGTATGCATCATGTATGTAAGCATGTATGTGTATATACATGTACTTACATATCACATATCCCCTTTGCCTTTTCCGTGCGTCATGCCGCCCTGCCCTAGAGTCGCAAGAAGACTTAACTGAGACTCTCCACGCGGGCTCTTCATACCGAATGAACTTTAGCGAAACGTCGTGCATGTACCTGCATACATATGCCTACATATATATATATATATATATATATATATATATATATGTGTATATATATATATATATATATATCTATCTGTCTATCTATGTATATATATATATATATATAAAGTGTATTTACAACCTATATATATATATATATATATATATATATGCAGTAAAGAAGCCCCGAAAGGGATTCCTAGTGTTCTGAAACTCCTTGTTGCTGATTTCGTGGGATAAGTAGAAGTCAGCTATAGCCCAGCATCATCTCAAGCAGCCGCAAGACAGATGCCAATTTCAAAGAAACATAGTGGTGTTGAGAATAATTACAACCATACAACCATCCCCTGCTGCGCTGACGATGCCAGCAAGGATACGAACGAAAGCAGTAAATGCTAAACCTGTAGATCTAAAGCTTGTGGCCGTGGATCTCAGAGCTTGAAATGCTCGGAGAAGAGATCTGATTGACGATACTAAGGTAAACATAGAACATGCGGTGGACCATAGTTCGTGTTTACAGGCACTGTGAGGGCACGTCATGTTACTTTTTGAAGGTCTCGATTCTTTTGTTGCAGCTGCCAGCCACCTGTCGGCCGACCTGCTTCGAATTGTGCTTCCTAGCCGGTAGAGGACCCTTGAAGGAACCATGAGTGGAAAAGGAACCTAAAAGGATTCTTCAAAAGAACTCATTGATTTGAAGGGGCTCACTGTATGGGCAGTTCTCTAGATTAAGGCCTGGTTAGGGCCCCTGTTCAGGTCCCCAAAAATAGTACGGCACCCTTAAACGGACCCGAACAGGGACCCTGTTTTTAAAGAACTACCCGCATTTTGCAGTATCTTGGAAACGTCAGATCGAGCGACGGCTGGCAAGGTCATAAGCACCCAAAATCCGGACCCTACAACCTTCGATCTGAACCTCCAAGATAAGTTTAGGGTGAGGGTTAGGGCTTAAAGTTGTGCAATCTAGTCAAGCCCTAATTTCGGCCCTAGACCTGAAACCTTAAAAGTATAAAACGCATAAGCCCCGACCTTTTTAATCAAGCCCCACATGTCAGAGTTCTTTCGCGACTTTGGGATCAGCAGGTTCTTATACCCCCCCTTTAAGAAAAACCTAGAGACCCCGAACCGAAGACATGCTCCCCACCCATAAACTCAAAGCCCTTGCTAAACCAAAGACTCTCAAGCCCTGCGGCCCCCAAGCCCGTAAGCTCACAAGCACTCATCTCGTGCGAAAGAACCCCTCAAACCTTAAAACCAAAACCCCCAAAGCCCTGCAGAGACCGTAGAGAACCTGTGTAGCACCCTTACAGACACCTTATAAGGCCCTATAACCCCAAACTCTAAGTCGTTAAACCCTAACCCTCTATCTATCTCTCTCTCTCTCGCTCTCTCTCTCTCTCTCTCTCTATATATATATATATAATGCATATATATATATATACATAGCCCAACGACGTTTGGCTGCCATGCTCCTTTGCCGCCTGCGGCCTGCCGCGCTCGGGAGAAAAGAAGTTTCGCAGCAGCCCGAAGTCCGGGATGCCGTGGCAGAGATGCTGCTGAGGCTGTTAGGGTTTAGGGTTTAGGGGTTAAGGGTTTAGGGGTTTAGGGTTTATAGGGTTTAGGGGTTTAGGGTTTAGGGTTTAGGGGTTTAGGGGTTTAGGGTTTAGTGTTTTAGGGGTTTAGGGCATAGGTTTCGGGGGATTTGGGCTTCAAGGCGTGGGTTTCGGGGATTTGGGGTTCAGGGTGTGGGTTTTAGGGATTTGGGGTTTAGGGCGTGGGTTTTGGGGATTTTGGGTTAAGGGTGCTGGAGTTTGGGGATTTGGGGTTTAAGGATTTGGGTTTAGGGGATAGCGGTGTAGCAGGGTTTTGAGGTTTAGGGTTTACGACGTAGAGTTTGGGGGATAGGGGTTTAGGAATTTGGGTTTAGGGTGGTGGGGTTTAAGGTTTTGCGGTGTAGGGTTTTGGGCGTAGTGGCTTGGGAGTTTGGGTAGACGCCTATAAGCTTTATACCCAACCCTTGAATTCTGAACATCCTGGAGCTAGGAGTTTAGGGGTTGCAATCAGAAGCTCGAAACCTCCTGCATGCGAACCGAATACACTAAACTCGTGGGTCCATACCTAGCCTTCGTGAAGCCACGTTACGCGTGTGAGGCTGGAGCGTGGTGTCAGCCAGGACGAGCACGGCCAGCGCTTTGCCTGCGAGCTGAATCTCACATCCCTGCCAATCATCCCAGGCTCCGGGACTTTGGGGTTCGGGTTTTCGGAATGAGGGTCTGAAGAGATATAGGGTTGAGGGTTTAGGCTTTGCCTCAAACTCTGACCCCAAAGCCTCCTTCAGTTTGTAGAGATATGCCCAGCATCGCCAAACCTAAGCTCTTGGGGTCTACGGCCAGATTGCATGACTTTCCTGAAGAGCCCGACTTAGTCTCTCCAGGCCAAAGCTTGCATGCGTAGTACGATCATTCTTGGAGCGTCTTTGTACTTCGTGTGCTGATAATAAACCTCGCGGGTGTTTTCTCCTTGCTTGTGATCTGGCCCGAAATATGCCCAGAACCGCAAACCCGAAGCCCTATACCCGAACGCTGAAATTTCAACATGGTTCAAGCCCACACACCATAAACCCGCAAGCGGAAACTGCAAACCCGAAACCACAAACCAAGAACACCTAAAAGTCAAGACCTAGCACTGGCCTACGCTCTTCAAGTCTCCTCGACACTGACCCGGTCGAACATATCCTAATCAAAAGGCCTGTCGAGCCCTGAACTATTGAAGCCCACCACAACACAGCAGAATTCCTAAAGAACCAACGCACTTTGCACAGAGCGGGCATTACCCCTTCAGGAAGGCACAAACCACCTTGAGAGTCCTAGTTTAATGTCTGGAATATCAAGCTCCCCGTGGGACAGAACCCCAGCTTTTTCTTGAACTCCAACCTACAGACACTATACTGTAAAGCCCGTATCAAGCTTTCTAAAGCCCTTGGCAGCAGCATACAACCTTAACTCGAAATTCAGAATCTGAGCAAAGCCCCAAAGCCTAGACCCCATATGTTCCGAAGCACCCTAAACCCCAGCGAACCGATCTCTTAGCCGTGAGGGCCCCGGCTTGCAGCTGCGGCCTGCAAAAAGTTGGGACCTCCTTGGGCTTTTCCCAGCTACTCGGCCGGTGGGGTTCTACAGAAGTTCTGGACGAATCTATTACGGTTCTGCAAGGGTATGCAAGGGTTAAACTGTCAGGGATCTAATTTATTTACGGAATTCCAAGGTTTCGAAGAGATTTCTACAGGGTTGGGTTTACAGGGTTTAGTGTTTCAGTTTCCGCACTGGGCTTAGGGTTGAACGTTACGGGTTGAGTTGGTTGCTTGAGAACTGGACGTCTTGGGTTAAGGCTCAGGTTTCGCGTGCGGTGTTTGTTCTGTTGTGGGGCTTATGTTCTATTTGTCATTTTTGGGCGCCGGTAGATCTAGGTTTTCGGGTTTTGGAACTTGGGCTGTAGCTGTTTGGGCGTGGTTTAAGTTTCTTTGCTGAAGCATCAAGCGTATGGTTGCAGTTTCAGGCAATGGAAGGGACCCTGGAAACTTCAAAACCTTGAGGCACCCCTTGACGTCTTCAAGCCCAAGGCAGTTCGGGGTGGGTTATTTAGTCTACTGCGGACCTAAGCTTCAGAACACTTATGTTGCGCTTCAGGTTTCGAAAGTTCCTGAAGCCAAAACTCCCGGAACTTGGGCTTCTGTACCCATAGGCCCCAAAGTAGTTTACCTTATAGGATTCTACATACGAACCCCAAAAAGGAACTACTTTGGGGTCTCAGGGTAAGCAACGGAGGATCGAGGATTAAAGCCGCCAAGGTCCTCACCACAACAAGCATCCCGGTTTAGGGTTTAGGGCTATTTGTCAAACCTCACGGACCCAGCGGCCCGAACCCTCAACCCTGGCCCCCAACAACCACGACATAAGACCCAAACCCTCAACCTTTAGCCATCCTGGTCCTAAGCCCTAGAGCCTGAACCCTTAAATCTTACCGTTGGTTAGTAGGGAATGGAGGAATGGGGTGTAATTCTAACTATTATTACTACCATTCTTCCATTCCCTACTAACCAAAGGTAAGAAATCCCCTCTACCTTGCGGTTGTGCAGGGATAGATTCGGCTCGTAGGTTCCACGATCTTCTTGTGGCAAACACGTCCCATGGATTGCTCAGCGTAACCCGGAGGCCCTAGACCCTGAAATCCCCGTTTAAGCCCTCCTAAGCCCTCAACCTATAAACCTTCCAGTCCTAGGAACCCTCAACCTCTAAACGTGATCGCAAAATCTAGACCGAGGCTTCGGCCGTTGTCATCTCGTGACTCAGGACGCCCGGAGGGGTCGCAGCGTCTGTGTTGGAGCGCAGGATTCAGGTGTTTTTGGATTCATGCTTTAGGGTTTCCTTCACAGCATAAATCCACAAGCCGTACGGCTTTAACCCCACCCCAGCCCTATGACAACCCCAACGCAATACAATCCAAGAGCTTTGAGGACGTCCAGTCGCTTGGTCAAGAAGAGTTGGACTCAGCTGCTCCTCAGTCACTAATTATTTAGCCTCTTCCGAGTTTCGGGTTTGGGGGTTACCAGGACTTGTTACGGATCTCGTCTCGATAGTCACTTTGTGTTCTCTTCCTGTCTGGGGGCCAGGTACGGGACGCCATATTCAGCACTGTCGCTGCGGCACGGGCGGAAGGCTTCCATGTTCAAGTCTGCCGCCATGACCTTTTCCACGGCCACCTGTTCCGTGGTGAAAACGGGGAGGTTGGCATCTTGCTTCATGCCTGTGAGTACCCGTCGCAGAACGATGACTTTCCTGTGAATCTGGGCTTCTGCCAGGCAGACACTGAGGTGGGAGGTGCAGAAAGTACCAGAATCTAAAAACCTTGTTTCAGAGTGAGCTGAGTTGGATCCCCAGGTGAAGTACGAGGATGCGGTGATGCAGCACCGCAACATTCTGCTCCTCTTCTCTCGACCTCTTCGTGCCTTCGTCCTCGATGCCGAGTCTGATTGCGTTAAGGCGCTGATTCCCGAGTACGCCCGAAAGCCGATGTACACACTCTACGAAGACACCCTGGGAGAGCCTTTGGCGGACATGTACTTCTTGTCGAGCGAAAAGAAGCTTGGCTGGGTGCAAAGACGCAGCTCCAAGGTGCACCTGTGACGATCGGCTTGAGCCGTGCGCAGGAAAAGAGCAGGGTCCCAAAGGGTCCAAGTAGTAGTATGGGATATACTTTGGGGGCCCCAAATACCTACTAAGTACCTACTATAATGGTACTTAGACCCTTTGGGGGTATCGGCGATAACAGAAAACTCCTCCCATAAACCTCGTTGCATTCTCTGAGCCTACACCCTCAAACGGCCCTAAATCCTCCAGCTCTATAAACCCTCTACCCTAGGGCGATTACCTTACAGGACTCTATATACGAACCCCAAGAAGGAACTACTTTGGGGCTTATTTGTAAACATCATTCGAAAAGCCTTACATCAGATCATTTTCCTCAGGCCGCCGACTTGGGTTCGTGACCTGGGCGCTGCAGGAGCGACTCTCACTGGGGGTCGCCTGGCCGCCTCTTCAGAGACGCGGGGACGTTTTGGGAGTGTATAGAGGGTTGAGTTTAGGGTTTATGGTTCGGAACTTAGAGGAACAAAAGCATCAGTAGTTGGGTGTTGTGGGAGTTGAGTTTGGTGTAGAGTGTAGTTCAGGTCAGGGCTTTGGAGGGTCTAGGGTCTGTCTAGCGCCTGCAGGGTGCAGTGCTTCAACGGCTGCTGTGGAGTTTATGGGTTGGAGAGTCTACAGTTTGAAGTCTTGTGCACAGGTAAAACCCTATTATAAACCCCTAAACCCTAAACCCTATTGTCTGTATAAGGGTTTCGGCGGCTCAGGGTCGAGGCCTTGGGGTTTTCGAAAAATGTTAGCCTTAAAGGGAACTCCAGAAAGTTGGAATATGGTTTCAGGGTAGGATACCTTATAATTTACCATAGAAGGCTTTAGGATAATCATATTCCAACTTTCTGGCTTTTACTTTATGTCTGGTGGCCCGTAGGCTTTGATTGTGGCGCTCTTGCCGGTGTCGTGCCATCAGGGTGCAGGGCATGCAATGAGCTCTGCGTTCTGAGTTTTTACACTTCCGGCTGTCTGGTTTAGGGCTTGCAAAGGAGCTCCTGGACCCTCCTTAACCCAGAATAGCCTACCTTTTCGAGGACTTGTATAAGGAAATCATAAAAGGGGCCCTAAAGCGGGTATTTTACTCAGGGTTAAGGTAAACCCCAGTCTCAACCGACAAAGCCTGGCACCTCAACCGCGACAATCGAAGCCTGAGGTTGCCTCCTGCCACGTGACAAGGCTTTGGGGAGCAGACGAAGCAGTTTCGGGTTTAGGAACATCGTGGGTTTCGGTTGAGTGCTGGACATTCGTGGCGAGGGTAAGGGCAGGCTGCAGACCCTCGCTTACGAGCTCTCCGGCTTGGTCTTCAGCTTCATGGAGATATTATTCTTAAGTTTCTTATGGGCTTGAGACGGTTACACAAGGTTCTGTGCTTTAGGCATACGGGTCCTGTTTTGAGTTGCTAAACGACCTAAACCCAGAGGCTTAAGGCTTGAGGCTGTTAGGGTTTCGGCGTGATTGGATCTAGGGTAGAGGGGCTTAGGCATGGGTGGAACTTTAATGCTCTAAAGAGTCGGGCTTCGTATTACTCTACTATACTATACCCTGTTCCCGCTTTAATAGGGTGGGCCTGAACATAGTCATATCAATAGTAGTAGTCGTCGTCGTAGTAGTAGTAGTAGTACTCCTTATCGGTGGGGTTGTTTTTGCAGCTTTCTGCATTTATCGGGTAAAACCCAGCAACATTCGCGGAGACGCCGGGTCAGTTGTGTACGGTCTGTTTCATAGATCTACAGGTACTGCAATGTAACATCCAAGACCTGCCGCTTCCATGAGTGCAGTTGCGACGAGGCTGTCATGGCTGAAGCGTCCAAATGAACTGGAGAAGGACACTAGAACAAGAAAATAGCACCTGAAGTCGCCTTGGTGAAGTACCCACGAGTGAAACCATCGTCCCTCGAAATGCACCGCCTAAGCAAGACTGTGTTGCATGAGTCAAGACCAGTTTCCTGCTGATTTGAGAATCTAATCATCAGGCCTCTCCATCAAGGTGAGGCTCACAGGGTTTAGGGGTAAGGATCCAAGGAATGCAAGACTGCCCACTCCTCGCTGCCAATACCGTTGTATTCCAGGCTCATGGCACGGCCGTCATCGCTGCTGCTCAGGTGCTGGAAGGGCTCAACCTTTCCAGGGTTAGGGCTTCGGTTCACGTCCTATAGGGGCCTAAATTGTTACCAATACTAGTTTGGGAGGTTCCTTATTAAGATATAGTTTTTTATAACCCCGAACCCTCTTGTGACGTTTAAGTCCCTTCTTGTACGTGGGGTTGAGGATCTACGTCTCCCGAGGCTCGGGGCTTTCACATTGTGAGAGCTTCGTGTTTGTGGTTGACCTTTCGCGATTTTCCGGCAATCCCATAACAAGAAAGCCTAAGGCGCCTTAACCCTTGGATTCAGCTGAAGATGTGGCATCGCAACTACATGTTAAGCTCCACGGAACACGCCTTCGCCCTAGAGGTCCAGGGTACGGGGCCCCTAAACCCTAAACCCTAAACCTAAACCCTACACCCTAAACCCTAAACCTAAACCCTAAACCCTAAACCCTAAACCCTAACCCTAAACCTAAACCCTAAACCCTAAGTACGGGGTGTTTCTACCTGGTCGTCGAGGCTCGACCTTCTGAACGATTCCCAAGGGCAAGGACTTCGGGTTTAGGGTTTACCTTAACCCTGAATAACCTACCTTTTCAGGGTTCCTTGTTATGATTTCCTTACGTAAGTCCTTACAAAGGTAGGTCCGTTACTCGGGGTTAAGGTAGGGTTTCGGGCAGGACGGGAGCTAGCATAAATCCTGGACCCCGTGCTGGATCTCGAACCACCGAACCTAATCTAACAATCGGGTTGTTCAGGGCTTCCAAGCGAAAACCGCTACCGGACTGACTCGATACGTTTGTGATGCCTCGACTCTTGACACCGATCTTTCCAGTGTAGTAAAGGGGTCTGAACAATCAACAACAATCATATGGGTAGTTGTCAAAATAAGGGTCCCTCTTTGGGTAACCTTAAATATTAGGTGCCGTATTATAATAGGGACCCAAAAAGGGACCATAATTTTGACAACCACCCATATACTCCCAATATGACACAACCTAATATCCGTGTATTGGTCCCTATATTGCAAGCTCAGTGCCGCTGATGCCAGGCAAATCAAGTCGAAGAACGCTTCGCGCGCCAATGCGCCCCTGCCGATTCGAGCCTTGTCTCTGGCTAAACGGACCCAGGTTGATGCTAAGACCTACTAGGAGGTAAGTTTGTAGTTACAAGTGGGGTTACAAGTAAGGTATCTATACTTATAACTTATAATCCCTATTAGGGGATAACCCTACTTATAACTACCCATGAACCTCCAAGTATAACCCTAAATCATTCAGGAGGATGGTTGTGTCGGGTTGGGCCCGAGGTGGGTTCTTAGGCTTCGGGGGTCGTGGGTTTGGAGGTCAGGGTTTCCAGTATTTCTTGTAAACCCCACCAACCTGAACCCTACGACCCAAGCCCGAAACCCGAGATCTCTTTGTCACAATCGTTCTTCTCCCCTCACCCCAGGACCCCGGCCACAGCGTCGAACTTTCTCTGAGAACCGTCGGCGCCTTGACAGTTAAGGGTTTGTGCCCTCAGGGTGGAGGGTGTGTACAAGAGGGTCACTCTAGCTCTACTTAGTCTTAGTGGTAGTGGTGGTACTAGTAGTAGTAGTAGTAGTAGTAGTAGTAGTAGTAGTAGTAGTAGTAGTAGTAGTAGTAGTAGTAGTAGTAGTACTGCTACTATTACTACTACTACTACTACTACTACTACTACTACTACTACTACTACTACTACTACTACTACTACTACTACGGCTGCTTCTACTACTACTACTACTACTACTACTACTACTACGGCTGCTTCTACCACCACTACTACTACTACTACTACTACTACTACTACTACTACTACTACTACTACTACTACTACTACTACTACTACTACTACTACTACTACTACTACTACTACTACTACTACTACTACTACTACTACTACTACTACTACTACTACTACTACTACTACTACTACTACTACTACTACTACTACTACTACTACTACTACTACTACTACTACTACTACTACTACTACTAGTGGGAGGAGTAGGAGCAGGAGTAAGAGTACAAGGAGTAATAGCAGAGGAGGAGGAGCAGGGGCAGGGGCAGGAGCGCTCAGGAGTAGAAGTAGGAGTGTAAGAGCAGGAGTAGCAGAACTAGCAGTCAGCAGCAGCAGCGGTAGCAGTAGCGGTAGCAGTGGCAGCAGCAGCAGCAACAGCAGTAGCACTAGCAATAGCAGTGGCAGTCGCTGTGGCAGTAGCAGTAGCAACAGCGCAGATACATGAATGCATCCATACTCTACGCATGCATACACGCATACTTATATACACGCAGACATGCATATTTATGTATATATGTCTGCACGTGTCCCAAGCCAAAATGCAGCTGAGCATGTTCGGCCTTGCTAGTACCAGCCAAGGCCACCACTGCGGTGAGCTCTCAACTTCTGGCTGATGTTAACGACGATCTTCCTACGATCTTCCACTGGTGGCCCAAGGAAACATAGAGGTCTGATTGCCGATAGTGTACCCCCGTGGGCCCTGTGCTATCTTTAGATAATGGCTTGTCCCCCAAAGCCCTACTCCTGTTCTGATCAGTTAGGTCATGTATAAACAGGATGTGGTCTCCCTCTTCTGCAATCAACAATCACATAGCTGGAGGATTCCGGGTGCAGGCTTCAAGATTCAGGGCGTGGTCCTTTTGCTATGGGGTGCCACCGTCTCTTACACCCCATGCCTTGCCCCACGAAGACTCTGACGTCTTTGCTACGAAGTTGGGTGAAACCCTGCACTCAAACCAAACCCTCTGCCCTGGTCCAGAGTCTTAGGCCCCAACCTGGACCCTGAACCTTTATCCCCATGATGGTAGGGTTCAGGATATGCAGTCCAGTACTGGGGTGTGAGTAAAGAGCTCTCCAAAGCCGCGTTCTGATGGAGCAGATGTGCAAGTTTTGGGCTTCGTCACTTAGGGTTTTTAAGGTTTAAGGTTTAGACTTGTGCCACCCTTGGGCGGGCTTCTAAACAGAAGAACACCGCAGGCCAGCTGCAGGACCCACCTGCTTGTACATCGATGGAAGTACCAACACCGTACTAGTTGAGCAAGAGGTGGGAAGATTAGTCGCTTATGGTCCCCACATATTAAAAACTACACCCCAAACCCTCTTTTAATCATTAAGTCCAGTTCGTGAAAGATAGCCAGGTGACTTTTTTATGGGTCCATGTTGCCCCAAGCACCAAACCGGCGGGCTCTCTGCCATGGGGTGTGAAGTAAAATAGTTGCAACAAGAGGGCATCGTGAGTCCCGAAATTCGAATCCCTACCCTAAGGCCCCAAGGTAGTTCCTGTTTGGGGTTCGAAAAAAATCGGTAATCCCGAAAAGGAACTGTTTTGGGGCCTATGGGTAAGCACTTCTGAACCCCAACAGCCCTACCCCCAAACTGAAGGACTTCTCCTAGCCCACCTACCCCCGGAAGCGACGCAGGGACTGCAACACGGCCAGCCGCAACCGGCCCATGACTAATGCTAAGCTTCTGTGTTGAGCAGTGAAGCTATCCGTCTCCGGTGATGCAGTTGGCGATTCCAGGTCCTGTGCATAGGGTTTGGGCAATCAGTGACAAGATCCCGGTAGGATCCCTGATGAACCCTAGATGATTACACTGCGATTTGTTCAGTATCCTAACCTAACATGATCTAACCATGAAGGCACCCCTGACGTTGAGAACCTGTGTAAGCATGGTATGTGGCAGAGGCCAAACCGGGATAGGATATCGGGCTGTGCGGGTTTAAGGCTTGTGGGTTTAGTGGTTTAGGCCTTAGGTTTCTGGGTTTATGGTTTTGTGGAGAACTGTTTAAAAGTTTTTGGAAGTTCAGGGCCCAGGATTTGAGCAGATTTAGGGCTCACGATTTGAGAGGATCCCACCAGAGGATCCCACGCCCTGCACAGACCGTGATCCATCCTGGTACTTCGTGTCTGCTCTTTTCTTTCTAGTTCTTGTGTAGGGCATTCATCACGCAACTGCAAGCCAAAGTTGTAATAGGTCTCTTCAAGACATCTCGTTTGCAAAGATCTAAATTGAGGCTCTGCGCCAGCGACCCAGAAAACTCATCCTAAGCCCCAAACCCTGGCAACGGCCGTTCAGACTTCCCCCTTAGATCTGTTTTCGGTTTAGGGAAGCATGTGTTTAGATGAGGATTGTCTACACAGCAAGTTTACGTCGTGTCAGATTACAAGAGCCCGAATCAGGAGCATTTGGAATGTGAAGGCGTGGGGTTTGCGGTCACTAGGGCTTTAGGGTCCTCAAACCGTAAAGACCGCAGAGTTCCACTGGGTTGAAAGACTGTGCATTGAACACATTTAGGGTTTGGGGTAGGTTATAACTTTTAGATCTTGAGGTTGAGAGTTGGGGGGGCGACGTTTCCACAGTTTCCCCATGCCCGGCATAGAAGCGGAAGTGTTTTTCAGCACCGCCTAGGCATCACCGTCCGAGATCATCAGCTCCGTTAGTAAATGTGCGAGTCGTCGCGCGACATGTGCAGGAGTGTTGCTCTCAGGGTGTAGGGGTTTACCTGGACCCCCGAAGTAGGTAGAATAATGGCCATGTATAGGTTTTGGGCTGTTATGTTATTTACTTTTGGGGGGTTTAGGCGTGATCCGTGAGTATGGGGGTGCGCAGTGTGGGGTTTACAGGTTCAGGGTTCGGGGTCTCAGTTTTCATCAGTGTTGCGCTCCGGGCTCAAGCAACCCAAACCCCGGAGATGAGTTCTGAGCCAAACTCTTTGGGCCTGTTTAACGGATACATAGAACCTGTACAAGGTGGTTCTCCAAACTGGGATCCCTTTTATGGTTTTTGCTATGGGGTCCTGAAGGAACTCAAAGGTAGAGAACCCCGTGTGTGAGGTTCTGCCGTAGGGTTTGTGGCATGCGTATAAATATCCCCCCAACATCTACAAGAAAGTAGGTTTGTAGCATATACGCTTTGAGGCAGTCGGGCGGTTTCGGAAACAGGTACTCTCTTGTCTGAACTGCACGTTGCACCTCTCGCGCGGCGCTGACTCTTCTGGATAGACGTTGACTCCTTCTCCGAGAGCTGACGTGACGCCCAGGCTGGCTTCGGGTTTCATCTGAAGGCCGAAATGAACGACCACAGGCACACTGATAACCATAATGACGGAACCGATTCATATTGAATTTCGGTAGACGGGTATCGCCAGAAGAAGCTCCAGCGACATATATCAGTGTTGCTCTACCTGTGCATCCAAGACACTTGCTCCGGATATAAAAACGGTGTTGAGTCCTCTGTAGTTTCACTTTCACGCAAGCGCAAGCAAAAATCGCGAGTCTGCACTAGACCAGTCGACCTGAAACACTGATACTCAATCGATCTTTTGGGCAGAAATGGGAGTTTCCGATAATTGGGGGGTACCTTATTTTGGAGTCCTTATAATAAGGATCCTACTACTTAGGGTACTGTGTTAGGGCCCCCTATTTTCGGAAACGCCCAAATGCTGCAGGGTTATAACCCGATAATCATGCGGTCATGACCTGCTATTTCGTTGGCTGAACTAGGCCCTAAACCGAAGCCACAGCTGAGAGCACAGAAGCCGCTGTGGTTTGGCCGCATTCGGAGCATTAGTTCATGATGCTGCACTTGAGGAGTCAAGATAGTTTGAAGGATCGAACAACCAGTACTGGGATCTCCTTATGGCCTTATGGTCCCGTTTGCAGGCCCGTGTGTCAGGCTTCAAGATTGCCTTCGAGGTAATAAACCTTTCAAGAGGGTTTTGGGTTCCCTGTGCCGTCTAGGTCCTGCCAGCAGTACCCGTCTACTGTGTTGATTACTTTTTGGCGGTCGTGTTTGTTAGCTAACTGAGCGACAATAGAAACTGAGCTGTGTGCTTGGGGCTTCGTCCGGGTTTCTCCCAGCACCCACGGCCTCGTGAGAAGGCGTCAGTTCGAGTGGCTGGATCCCTGAAGGGGCAAAAAGCCTTGCTATCGATCGGTGAAACCGAGAGAAAAAATCTTGAATCGAGCCTTCTCTAGGACCGCAGTGACCTACCCATAGGCCCCAAAGTAGTTCCTGTGTGGAGTACGGTATAGGATTCTATATACAAACCCCAAAAAGGAACTACTTTGGGGCCTTAGGGTAGATAATGGGCTACTGGGTTCATTTACAAGCACTTTCTTTTACTGTTTGGGATCAGTCACCGATTGCTGATGCAACTGGAGCCCATGGGTATGGAGTATGGTGGGTCCACGAAGTCCTAACTTGAGCTTCAAGGTTGTCAGTTGCCAGGTTTTGGGCTTCAGGGCTTTACGTTGTCACTGGACGCACTTGTTGGATATTTCTTGCTTTAGCGCGCCAGGTCGACCCACTAGCCCAGGCCCAATAGATCCTGCAATGAAGCCCCAAACTATCGCCAAACCTCGGCCCTCAAACGTTACTGCTCCTTGTCCTCGCTGTTTTAAAACTGCTAGAGACCCCCCAAACCTAGTCTTGACCCGCTAAGGCCCTCATATCAACCTCCAAACCACTTTAAGGCTACTGCAGAACCCTTGCAAGAGCCCTTCACAGGCTTAACGAGTAAGATTCCAAAAGTGGTTTGGCGACGATCTCCACTCCGAGGTTCGTGGATGTTGCGGCGTGGAGTATCCGAGCTCGAAAGGCCCCACTTCCCGCTTCATTTGGATGGTTTTCGTTCCGTATATGGTACGAAGCGTTCCTAGCGGAAGCTTCCTTAGGAATGGGCTTTCGTGTTGATGAAGCGTACTTAGGAAAGATTTTCTCCTTGGTTGCAATTTGAATCCAAATGGTTGTTAGCAACAATGCTGTAGGAGTTAAAGGGGCTTCTCGACTTCACGATGTAGGATTTCAGGCCTCCTGGGTGTGGGGGTGTAGGGCTCCGGGTTTGCAGGGTTTATGCCTGTGGTTGCAATAGCATAATATGGTTTCATGGGCCAAGGGTTGTACCCTCGGTTCCTTCCCGTCAGTGTTATACAGGGAGGGCTTCATTTGGCAATCAGGTGAAGTATGGTTCAGGAGTTTCGGTTTCAGCGTTCCGGGGCTCAGGTTGAATTAGCGATTTGGAAATTTTGCTTCTGCCCAATCTTGACCAGGCTCATTAAGATCTGCTCGTCAATGCTGGTTTAGGGAGTACGGCTGGACCTTGAATCCCAGGATCCCCCGACGGGGAAATGGTGTGGATGTCCTTATGTTGTTGGGCTTGGAGTACAGTATACCCTAAACCCTAAACCCTGAAGGTATAAGGCGCTTTGCTTACAATTGGCTTTCCTACACTGGTTATAGTAGAGAACCACCCAAAAAATAGTATAGGTAGTTATTTCGGCCCCTATCCTAAACCCTAAACCCTATAGATCCCTTATAAGTCCCTTAAAGGAACCCTTAAGGATCCCTTTAAAGGCCCCCGTTTTGGTAGGTCTCCAAGCGCCTCGCGGTGCTCCGGCATTTGGAGCTACTCGTGGCCTCCGCAGGCCCGCGGCCCCTTCAGGGCAGTAGGGACTAGGGGCGAGGGCTCAGGGTATACCCAAAGGCCCCAAAGTAGTTCCTTTTTGGGGCCCGTACATGGAATCCGAAAAGGTAATCCCAAAAAGGAACTACTTTGGGGCCTTAGGGTAGGGGAGTTTAGGGTTAAGGGCTTAGGGTTCAGGGTAAAGGGCTTAGGGCTAAGGGGTTTAAGGTTTACACTGAAGACTTGCTCAGGTTCTTACATATTACAATCAGATGTGTGGAGCATGGCGTTTTGTGAGTCAGGACAGTGATATAAGAAGCGTTTATACTATACAGGGCACGCACATGGACTTGAACCATGCCCAGGATCGATAGCGTGATTGGAAAAGCTTTCTGATGGTGGTTTGTACGGGCTTTTGTCAGGCTGCTGCAGGGTTTAAGCTTACTTCAACCTGGCAGAGCGCAGAAGCCCAAACTACTCAAATCCAGCCCGAAGCCTTCAATCCTAAGCTCTCAACACTCAAACGGCTTATGTAGTTCAACGTACGGACTCGTTGGGGCCCGGGTTCAAGGTAAGGGCTGTCTTAGTTTCACGGGCACTTGGGTTTGAGGCTTGGAGACTGCATTTGTTTAGGGCTCAGTGATTTGGCATCTAGGGGTGTTCGAGGGTTCTTGTTAGGCGACGGGTTAGGGCAGGGTGGAGGTACGCCCTCCCTTAAAAGACCGTCTCTCGATGTCGGGGTTTTGCGTAGCTCAGACAGGGCCGTTGAGGGCCGAATATAAGCCTTCTGAGTCCAGCAGCGAAACTGGGACTGGAAAAGGGTCCTGCAGCAACACAAGTCAAAAACCCACCATAATGGGAAACAGCAAGAGACCGGCAAGGCGGAATCGGCTAAACCTCTGTGACTCACGTCATTTCCGTGATTCAGCGGCAGACAGCCAGTGCTTAACCCTGGAGCCACAACAGCAAACACGAAAGCCTAAATACCAGAAAATATCAAGCCCTTACAGCCTAATTAAATCTCAAGCCCTATACAGCAGTACACAGAACCTGCTCAGGTGCTGTTGCTTGGCTGGTGCCGTCCTCAAGCTCGTGGATGCAGTTTACAATCGGTTTCGGAGTTTGGCTTCTACGTGTTTGGCTGTTCTGCAAGGCACCATTGTTTCGTTGGATGCCCGGGAATCAACACCTCCCAACCTTGGTTCGAGCCAAAGCAATACTATTTTGAGGGTTCCTCATTATAAATATATAACAGTATACTGGGCAATAGTATACTAGGCAGCTAAACCCTATTATTACGGTCTAAATAGTAACGGTGTCGTTTGGTGTTGCATGTCTTGCGCTTCGTCTGCGCTGAGTTGATTCCGCATGGAACTGACATTGCAGGAGTAGACATGTGCACGCGTACACCATTCCGGGAGATGAAATAAGTTGGGAAGACTTCCATGGAGCGGTGGAGCTGGAGAGGATTCCGTCGTAAGTTTTCCATCTAATTGGCTTGCTCTGGTCCTCTTCATGTATCAAAGGTTCTTGGTTTCTTCGGATGTGGGAGGTTTGGCAGTGGACCCTTTCAGGGACCCGGAAGACTTAACTTCTTGGGGTTTAGTCACTGCTGCAGAGGTCAGGACTCGCTGATCCGACAACTAAGACTCCCTACACCCTTCAGCGGCGAGCTCACATATTCAACAAGCACCTCAAGCAATCAAGGCACAGAACTCGCTGGCTAACCCCGCGAATCTTGAAGTTTGAGTTTGGAAAAGGGCAAGCAGGTCCAGACGCGTCTGCCAAAGGCAGACCCGCACCACCAAACCCTTCAAGTTCAGTGCTTTGATTGGCTTTCGAGGCTCCAGTGCTTTATGGGCACCATTTTTTTCTGGCTTTGAACCGGCAGATTGGCTTCGGGGCTTAGGAGTGCAGTAGTACGTCTTTGGGTGCCTTGAATTGCGTTTGGGATTGGGGGCTTGTGGGGTTTAGGGCTTTCGTGTTCAGGTTTGGTCCACATTGTGTCTCTTTTTGGTTGGTCTTTGTATCAATGGTGCTACTCAAGCTCGTTGATCACGGCTTTTTTTGTCCAACAAACAGCATTGAGGAGCATTATGCCCAAAACCCTACTTAAGCACCGAATTAGAAGGAAAAGACAAACACCCAAGCTCACATCGCGCCGAGATGGGTTACTGGTCATCTTGGTCGCCAAGGAGAGCACAATGCGTTTGGAGTTGCGGGTTTAGGGCTTCAGAGTATTGGGTATTCGGGTTTTGTTTGGGCTTATGACTTATTGTTATGCAACGGATGCCGGCACTCTGCCGGAATAGTCCTTCCTGTTTTTTCTCACTGGTGACTTCAACCCCGAGCCCTCAACCATAATCTGCACCGTTCCCTTATGATTCTTCGTTCACTCAATGTACACGATACTTTACCCCAAGACAATCTTCAATCGTATATTAAAGCCTTTTAACGAAACCTGAACCTACATTGCCGCATATTGTTATTTCGATTCTTTCGAGCTGTGAAGCGCGGACCTCTTAATTTTGTTTTGTTTTGGAGGATTTGAGGTTTAGCTGTTTTGCTTTTTGTGTTTTGGGAGTCAGGTCTTTTTTCCTCTGTTCAGGGGCTTGGGTCCGGAGTCCAGGGTTGACGGTTTGGGGTTTTTGGGTTTGGCTTTTAGGATTTAAGGCCGGACGAGTCGTGAGTGCTCTGGTTTCCATGCGGGCATCGCCACCCTCAGACAATGTCAGCAACCAAACCTCAACCCCGCGAAACCCCTACCCCAGATCCCCGTTTGTGAAAACCCAAGTCCCGAAACCCTGCTACTTTGCATCATTTGTCGTTCCTGTCCTAAGCATCCCGCAACCCAATCCCCCCTAAATCGCCGAAGCCTGATAGGGAAGTTTCAGAAGTGCAAGGGGCCTCGAGCGCCAATTGGTAGGCTCCTTTTCCCAAAAAGCGCTAAACCCTACACACTACAGACACTCCATGCAGGACTGGCTCTTTGCACAGCCCTGTTCTGAGACATTTGTGGGGAGGGTTGGGGTTTCTGGATTTTGTGTTTCGGGTTATGGGTGTGTGTCTACGGGTCGATGGCTGGGTCGAGGGGTCTATGGGGTTGAGTGTTCAGGGCTAGGGATTCGTATGGTTTGGATTTTTTCTTATGTGTCTGGCGAGCGAGTTGCTTGCTCCTTTTGTATTCCTGCGAGACTGTTCGCTTCGTCGCATTTGGAGTGGGCGACCTTGGGAACAGGGTTTAGCATGTGCGTGCGCGTAAGAGCCAGGAAATCCCGGCACCTTTGGCGGCGAAAACGTAAAGACCCTGCAATACCTGGAGAGCATCTCGGCTCCCTGGTCCTGGTATATAGGGTTACCGGTTGATACGGTTTAGGGAAGACCAGCTTCCACCGAAAACGATTCCTCAACACGATACCCTTGTTACCAGACGGCGAAGCTCACAACAATCACACGAAAGACGAACGGACTCTCGAAATCTGACGGAAGGCGTATTAACCCTTAACAGCCCGACTACCCTACAAGCCCTAAGACTCTAGTAGCTCTGGAGCCCAACGTCCCAGGTTGGACAGATTTCAAAGACTTCCTCAAAGACGAGGGTAACATTCTTCCAGTCGCAGGGGCAGCCCCTAGGCCGAAGCTTGCTTTTTCTGGATGTGCGACGGGCTGTTCTTCAAACTAGCGGATTTGGGGAACAGGTTTGGAAGATCCTGCTTTGTAGAACCTATATTACGGTCCCTTGGTTTCTGATCTTCCGAAGAGGGCTCCGCCAGTTTTCAACCACTTATGCTAGCACCGGTGACAGCCGCTGCAGCAGAAAAGCAGCAGCAGTCTACTGGTACGACGAAGATGTGTGCAACTTGTAGCCAGGAGTCCGGGGAATAGTTTTGCAGAGCTGTGAATCAGCTCTGTGATTTCTTGGGCTCAAGCTTCACGACGTGCTGTATTGAAGGTCCTGTAGGTGTAGGGCTGGTTCAACAGCGAAGCCCTAAACCCCTCCGTACTCTACCGAACCCCAATCATGCCGGTAGTTATGCGCATTCAGTCCCCCTCACATCAAAGCCTTAAACACCCTAACCTTCAACCTTTCGCCCTGCGATGATTGGTGGATTGGGCTCCACAGGGTGTAGTAGCATAAATATACCGCACCAGAGTGTTAATCAAGAGCCCTATGAGAGCCCTATACCCCTTAAACCAAAGCCTCAAGGTGCAAGGGATTTTCCGCCTTCCAAGGCGTGTAGTATAAACCCTACAAGCATGAAAGAGCCTTGAAACCGAAGGCGACCCAACCCTAAACCCTAGAACCTAGAACCCTAAACCTCAAAACCCTAAGCCCTAGAACCCTAAACCTTAAAACCCTAAGCCCTAGAACCCTAAATCCCTAAACTCTTTACAAACTCTAAACCATGAGCGCCCAGGCTTGCGTTCTGCTCTACCACCTCTTCGCCTTCGCTTTGGGACGAGCTCACGCTGAACAGGCCCGGTGTGCTCTGTAGGGTTGTGAAAACCGGGTACTAGGCATATGGGTGGTTGTCAAAATTATGGTCCCTTTTTGGGTCCCTATTATATATACTACGGCACTTACTATTTGAGGTACCCAAAACAGGACCATAATTTTGACAACCACCCATATAGTAAATTTCTGGTTTAGGGTTTAGGGACAGGTCTTGGGCTTACTGTTTCAGAAACCAGAATGCTCACGGCAGCCTTGATGCTCCTGTTCCTTAAGCCTGCCTTCGCCGTTCCAAGCAGTCCTCGGAAGAGTTGTTGTTGCTAGCTGCCAGTTGACTGCTGAATGATCTATTCTCGGCCGTACCGAATATCTGCTACAGCCACAATTCTTTGAAAAAATCCAGGGGCTCTCATGTCTGCTTGTGAGGCAGTTTGGTGCGTCTGCAAAGCAGCCTACAACCATCATCCTAAACCCAAGCGGTTCATGTTCCCGCCGTTGGTTCTCTCCGAGCCCCAAACCTCAAGTGTTCAAAATCACGCCAGACAAAATTCGGGAACGGCCGGAAGGGGAATTCCAAAGCATCGACCGCAAGCTCGAAGCCCCAACTCCCGAATCTCCAGCCCTGAACTAAGCCGCACCTTATGGGTGGTTGTCAAAAGTATGGTCCCTTTTTGGGTCTTTAGGGTACTGTACCCAAAAAGGGACCCCAATGTTGACAACCACCTTTATAGCCCACCCAAAACCCCGACCTTTTTGAAGACGAAGACACACACACACACACACACACACATGGAAACCACATTGGATGACGGTGGGCCCTTTTTTCTTGGGGCAGGTATAGTTCCCAAGCCCCCAGCATCCTACTCTCAAAAGGAAAAACAGGCCCAAAACATCGGCCCGAACATCTGAAAGAAGAGGTCCGGGCAGATGGCCTCCATCGCGCGGCCGCACGCGGGGATGCCGAGGCACAGAAACCATGAGCCTGATGAGAGCTTTCGCGAAGCTGTGGGTTTGTTTTCGTCGTGTTTCAGGGTTTGCAGAGTATGAGCTTCAGAGAGTTTCAGGTTTTCCGGTTTAAGGTTGGTGCTTCAGAGTTTGCTCCCAGAGCCTTTCTTTGGCGGTGGCTCAGGTGGTAGAAACCTATAAATGATCCTGCATCTCGAACCCGACTTTTACGTCCAGTTCTTTGATCCTTAGACGGGCTCCGGGTGCCTTGTCTTTCCAACCCGAAGACTCGAATGAAGTTGAAACGAGAGCCCCAAATCCTAAACGTCCGAGCCCCTGAAGAAACCCTGCAACCTAAGCCCCCCGTACCATGAAGAAACCGCAGACCTGAAACCCTGAAACCGAAGCCGTTTTACCTTCGCACCCCTGCCTGAACCCCAACAAAAGCCTTCATATCCTAAAGCCCCAAAAGCTCTATGAGCCTGAGACCCAGACCCCGAAACAGGCTGTGGCCCGACTTCTCCGTGAATTGGCTCCTGTGGTCGAGGCTCGGAAGCAAGGGGCCTTCCAGTTTGTAGCGCTTGGCTGCTTCCTATTAGGATGAAGAACAGGCCAGGGTTTACAAATTAGGTTTCTGTAGGGTTCATGTAGTGTTACAAGTCCGATGCAGTTTGGCAAGCCTTTGTTCAGGTTGTGGTGGTTTAGTGTAGCTCTTTGACGCTGGGGGGATAAAGTTCAGTCGGTTTGAAAACGAGTGTTGGCTTTAGGGTTTAGGTGGTTCAATGTTGAGTTTTGTCTCCCTCTTCCTCCCTCTCTCTCTCTCTCCCTCTCTCTCTCTCTCTCTCTCTCTCTCTCTCTCTCTTTCTCTCTCTCTCTCTCTCTCTCTCTTTCTAGGTGTGCGTGTTGGAGGGCCAAAGGCCGAATTTTCCGAGCGAGGATTTGCTCATGCAGGAGGTTCTTATGAATCGCTTTCTGCTATGATGTTGTGCCTAAGTTGTCTGAGTAGCCACGGCCCATACCATTCCGCAAAGTGCTGCTTTCAGGACTCTTAGGGTTGATAGGGTCTTGGGGCTCAGGGCTCCCTTCCGAGATATGTGATCACCTACGATGGCCATATCTGAACTTGGAGGCGGAGACCCAAGCAAGGGAGCACTAGGAGCGCAGCAAGGTGCTTCCACTTTGAGTGTTGTCTCAGAAGTTGCAATGGCATTTCAGGTGCGAAAGCTCGAAGGCCCTGTCAGCAGCAGTGGAAATTGGCCAGATTCGAATCTTCATCGAAGCGCAACAGAGCTCAAGAGGCACCGCAGGTGCAGTCAGATGCAGCGAAAGATAAGGCTGCCTTGAAAAAAGCCATGGACTTTTACACGTCTCCGGTACAGAGTTTAGAAAAGGACACAGGGCTTCACTGTTTGACATTAACGCTGCGTCGATGTCGAGATGGTTGTTGCCGCACCGCTCAGCCCGAGACGAGTAGCTCTGATTTCGGCAGCTCTCTGATGATAGCTCCGCCTGTAGCCAGAAACCCCAAACCTCAGCTGAAGGGCAGTACATGGCAGAATTGGCTTTACAGTGAAAGTAGTATGTGATCCTTGTTGCTTATCGGATATGAGTCGAGTTAGTAACTTCAAAATTGAACCTTGCACAGTGTGTTCTCCTTGAGCAAGCTCAGTGACAAATGAAGGGTGCCAAACCAGGGCTTTTCTCCACTCTCGGTTCGCGGATGGCACCTTACAGAGCCTGGTTGTGGCTGCAGCTGAGCTTTCTGTTGGTCAGTGGTGTAATGTAATTTGCGTCTCGGCAAACTTCATGTCTGGGGTGAGGAGTTAAGGGCCAGCTTGTTGCATGACCTGGGGTAGCCAGGTGGCCCCGCCCGACCTCTCCTCATCCCCCCTCAGCTAGCCTTGGCACTCCGACTCCTAAGACATGGGCAGAAGGCTAAACCCCTACATAAACCCTAAACCCTCAATGGGCACTCAGTGACGTGCCGTGCCTTTGTGGCTTACGTAAGTTGCCTTGAACTCAGCCGGATTGACTGCATCTCAATCTCAGTGCAAGTGGGTTCGTTTCAGCCCACACCGCCCAAACCCCAAACCCTATTCCGAAAGACTTCCTAAATGCCGAGCGGTGCTACGGTTACAAGGATCCGACAACACCTTCTCATTCCGAGGACCCTGAAATAGCCCGCAAGAGTTCGCTAGGCCTTTCTCCGCGAATCGTCATAGGGAAACTGGGAAAAGTCTGTGTGTGTGTTTTTGTGTTTCGGGTAATTCCTCTGTAAAAAGCCTGGAGTAATTCAAACAACACCATTCATTCCTTAGGGTTGCTCTTCTAGTTTTAGCATATTTAACCACTATAGTCCCGAAGCCGTAAGCTAAACAAGCCCCGATAAAGGAGGTCTCACTAACTGCTCGTATTAGTAGTAGTAGTAGTCGTCGTCGTCGTCGTCGTAGTCGTAGTCGTAGTCGTAGTAGTAGTAGTACTAGTAGTAGTAGTAGTAGTAGTAGTAGTAGTAGTAGTAGTAGTAGTAGTAGTAGTAGTAGTGGTAGTAGTAGTGGTAGTAGTAGTAGTAGTAGTAGTAATAGTAGTAGTAGTAGTTGTAGTAGTAGTAGTAGCAGCAGCAGCATATAGTCCCTACGCAGATATGGTGTGTGCGATCTTGGTCCAACCAGCAGCAGCAGCAGGCTCACGCAATTGATCCTGCATCCAGCTGTCGTCCAGGCAACCAGGGATTCACAATTGAGAACACTCGGTGATGTTGTGTGAAGACTCCACAACATCTTGAGTCCTAGCCGGTCAATCTAAAGGTTCTGGTATTTGGCGAGCTTGTGGGTGAGACGGTTGGTGTGTTCGGGTATGTTGGGCAGAACAGCCAGTCGTGGAGTTCAGGGTGTAGCCTTTCGGAGTTTCCCCGGTCGTTTGATGTTCGTTGAATGATGAGATTGGCATTGCAAGTGCGCGAACAGTGAAGTAGGCAAGCATACGCAAATTTTGCGCGTGCTTCAAAGCATGTTTGCCTACCTACAGACATACCGATATACAAGTACATGCAGGTACATACATACGTTCATACATCCATAGTTGCACACGTGCATGCATCCATGCATGCGTGCATGTTACATTTGTACATGCATACAGAGCATACATACATACGTACACGCGTACATGCATACATGCATACAAACATGCACACGTGCATACTGACACGTCCATACGGGCACACACATGTAGGTACATGCATACACGTACATGCCGACCCTACATACAGATTTACATACATACATACATACATACCTACACACATACATACATACATACATACATACATACATACATACACACATACAGGCGTTTATACTTACGTATGTACAAACATACTTGCATCCACGCCTACCTAAATACGTACGAGCGCACGTACATCCTGTTTCGTGCCACCCCATCCTATCTTATGCATGTATGCAGGCATGCATATAGAGCCCTCCGACATTGTGCTCGGTAGATAACAGATGTTCTAGGTTCGCGTGCATACTGCCCGACCTTGAATCTCAGGTCAATGAGCCACTTCAAGCAGCGACCCTCAATCATCCTAAACTTAAAGTCCCGAGCCCTTTGCATCCTCGAACATGTATGCTCAGTGCGACAGTATGCTAAAACCCTAGCCGCTCAGCCGTTAAAACCGCGCTGACGTTTGCAGCCTCGGCCCTCCATGATTTGCCAGCTGTTACAAGCAACCTTTACAAGCCTAAGTTAACCTGGACCGGTAGGTATATTGGCCCTAAGTTCTTGACAGGCCCTATATCGTTTAAGCCTAAGCCCTAATCCTATACCGAACGTCGGCTCGGATCAGCTGTTGATTGGAATCCGTCTAGCCGTTTGGTCACCATTCGCCTCGCTTCGTGACGGTCCACATGACCGACTGCATTACGCCTACGCCTTAAACCGTAGAGGTCGTTTTATCAGAAATGAATATCTGAGTCTCAGTCACACTCTACCTTTATAGTTATAGTGTCCAGGAAATCACATTGTTGCGGTTACTTTTGTAGAGTCCCTAAACCGTCATGGTAGAACATTTGCAGATCCCTTACCGAACCCTTGAAGGGACCCTTTAAGCCCTAAACCCTAAACCTGCTAACCGCCTACTTTTCACTTCCAACGTCCGGCAGAGGCGCCTCCGGTCTCTTAGATGGTGGGCTTGGGCCCTGTGGGGATCGTGGGGTCAAGACTCAAGGTTTAGGTTTCGGGTTTCAGGATTTTGGGGTTGAAGGTTTTAGGCTTCAAGGGGTTTGGGTGAGTTCGTGATTCGATAATCTAAATGCCTGCTTTACACAACTCCCTCAATGGTCACGGTAGCAGCAGCAGCAGTTAGTAGTAGTAGTAGTAGTAGTAGTAGTAGTAGTAGTAGTAGTAGTAGTAGTAGTAGTAGTAGTAGTAGTAGTAGTAGTAGTAGTAGCAGTGGCAGTAGCAGTAGCAGTAGCAGTAGCAGTAGCAGTAGCAGTAGCAGTAGCAGTAGCAGTAGTAGTAGCAGTAGTAGTAGTAGTAGTAGTAGTAGTAGTAGTAGCAGTAGCAGTAGCAGTAGCAGTAGTAGTAGCAGCAGTAGTAGTAGCCGTAGCCAAAGCCGTAGCAGTAGCGCTTGCGGTTGCGGTTGCAGTTGCAGTGCTGGTGTGCTGGCGCGCTGCTGTGCTGCAACGCTGCTGCTGCTGCTGATGCTGCTGGTGCTGGTGCTGGCGGCGACGGCGGCGGCGGTGATGGTGGTGGTAGCTCAAAGTTTCGGGTCGCTTCGGCAGAAGACTAACAGCTCATCACAAAAAGGTGCTGCAATCCAAGGTGTCGCCACACTGCAGTTGCTCATTGTCCCAAAATGATAGACGTGCATGAGATGGGTTTTTTTTGTCAGGCTCCTGTTTCTGGAAGTGTAGTTCTTCCCAACGATCCTAATTTAAAACGACCTGTAGAACTACCCTATAAGCCCTTCAAGGCCTTTGTAACTGTTAAGATAATATAGCTCTTGCAATCCTACAAGACTGCCTTTTGTTCTGGCCCGTGAGACAAGTGAACCTCCCTCGGACCTTTGGAACAACCTCCAAGCATCGTCCCTAGGCCAGTGAACGCCCTAAGCACCGACGGCCTGACGCCCTTGCACCTGGCTGCCTCCTCGGGCGCGGACCGTGTGGTCAGGGCCCGGGGCCTAGAGCAGGCGTCGGCCATGAGTTGTTTCGACTTCTTGGGTTTGAGGGCTTGCTTTGGCTTGATGCGAATGTATGAGTATATTGATCAGAGGTGCAACCATACATGAACTTCGAATGAGATTTCGTGAATTCTGAATGCCTCGATGCCAAAAAAACAATCTTGGGCGACTACTTAGCCTACAACTACCTAAGACTCAGTGGAGCTGGTTGCTAGGACCGTACCCCAAGCCCTAAACCCCAAATCGTTCCGCGATTGCATTTGTTGCACACAGTACATCGATGCCGCTTCATGAGGCTCCGAATGCCGTGCTGTCCCCAAAACAGTCTTCAGACATATAAGTATAACCCTAAACACTTGACAACAAATCCCTAAATTATCCTGAACCCCAACGTAACCCTAAACCCCACAGCCCTCCGGGGGAGGGGCAAGTATGATGGTTTTGATTCTCTTTGGAGCGAAGCCCTCTACGACTGTCGGTCCGAGGAACTCATCCGTGCGCATGCCGAGGCTCGCTGCGGGCCTTTGGGGTCAAGGTTTAGGCATAAAAAAAATCATTAAAAAAAATATGAGGGCGAAAGGCTTCGTGGGAAGCTCCGAACCTGTTCGTGGAGACGAGAGGAATCCGGACCGTGGACGGGAGAAGTAGAGACTTAGGAGCATCTTGTTTTTGTTTACATAAACCTTTTTGAAGACGCTTATTGCAAGCATTCCATGTGCCGTTGGGCTTCAAAGACGTGCGGCTAGTGACGGCTAGTGGCTGGCAGGTGTAGTTCTGTAACTGTTGTTGAAGTTTCTGGGGCGTGGTTTCGGCTGCATGATGCGTGATGGAGGGCAGTGGGGGGCGGTGTGCATTCATTGCCCTAAACCCCCGACCCTAAACGTTTAGGACGAAGGGCTTGTTGAAATTTAGCCAGGTGTCCCTCGCAGCCAGGGACACTGGAGCGCCGTGGCCTCGGTTCTCGAGCGATCTCCACCTTGGGAGCGTGGGTTTGGGAGTATATATTATAGTTCTTTTCCTCTGAAGCTCTGCTTCCGTGCGAAGAAATGAAGTTCCAAGTTCTAACTGGCTGGCTGGCTGGCTTGTTGACTCGCTCCGTCCACCTCATGCTCAGATCCTACGACATGAATGGGATTCAAACTTAGAATGTTCAACTCCTTTGGTATTAAATCATCCAAATCCCGAAAGACCCTATAACCCCAGACATCAGAAACCGTCATCCTGCAACCGATCTGCCAGTACCCATGGGCTTTCAAGTTCATAGACTTGGAGAAATTAAAAAAGAATATGGAATTAGCGAAGCCTGAAGCCCTGAACACCCCAATGCTATAGACCCCAAACCCCGAGCCGCCCTTTGACAAAGATCTATCGGCCCCGTCATAAGTCTGTTTGAGCTACCGGGGACCTCAACCCATCTGCAAAGCGTCTCTGCCCAAGGACGCCACTGATGTTGAGCGCCGAGAAGGGAAATGTCATGGCCTTAGGTTGGGGCTTGGGAAACCGAAAGCTCAGTATCTGAGATCCTTTACATGATTTTGATAACTATATCCTGCAAGTGTACACTTTCTGAACTCAGAGGATTGGAGCAATTGCTTCGTATGCAGCGACTGCATGCTGGGTTGAGAGGCCATGGTTCATTCACCCGGAATATCGGATGGGAAGCTAAGCCCTTAAATACCCCACTTTGCATTGCTTTCTGTGCTGTTGAGCAGCCACGGGTTGAGCCATCAGTTATCCGACTAATGAAGCTGCTCCTAGCTTGCATGCTACGCATATTTCATCACCGTGCTAAATGCTAAAGCCTGTACAGTCCATACGAAACCCCAAAGCCAAAAACTCAGTACCACCCCTCCCCGCCAGCCTGCCCTCCAAGAGAGTGCATGCCTTATGATGCTTTAATCAGCAAGCTACTGCTTAACTCTGACAAAACCCTTAAATGCCGAATGACCGTCATAGACCCCTTATCGATCCGGTATAGAACCTGCGAAAGGTCGATTGCTGACTACTGGACCCTTCTCTTTAATTTAAGGGCCGATATAGGTTAGAGTCCGTAGTGATTTGCAGTCCTTTGTATCGTAGGGGCGTGTATGATTCAGGGCTCTACATGGGACATCTTGTACGGCCCCCAGGCGCTGCACCCCTACAAGGCCCGAACTCCTTCAAAGCAGCTTCGGCTTGCAGGACAAAGTTCTCCGACTCTTGCTGACCAATGGAGCTGGTGAGGCGGTGCAGCATCATTGGGATGGTTTCAGGCTTTAAGGGTTTAGGGTTTGTTGGCTTGAAATAAAGCCTAGGGTTTGGGTTTAGTGTGTTTCACCGGTTTGTTTTGTTTCGGGGTTCCGGGCTTAGATTCGGAGGAGGTCAAGGTTCATGACCATACATAATTGTAGGTTACGATTAGTGGTTTGTTCCCCGAATTGCGAGGCGTGTTTAGAGCGATTCGATGTCGATCGAACCCAAACCGCAGGCCGTTTTGACTTGTCCTGGACTCGCTTTGGGGTTGGAGGCTGGAGTTTCAAGTACTCTCGTCCTTCTTGCATAATCGACCAATTCTGTACAAACAAGTAATTGTATGTATATGTATATATACATATATATATATATATATACATACACATGCAATATATGCATACATATGCATATACATATACATATACATATACATATACATATACATATATATATATATATATATATATATTATATTTACTTATACATATGTATATATATATAAGAGTGATGTGCACACACCGTTTAAGAACAGCAGCGCGCTCCCAACGACGTACTGAGCTCCTAGGGCCACTGACTACATCCACAATCGTGTTTCGAACCGACTGTGAGCGGCAGACGCGAATCCTTGACAAAACAAGGTAAGCCTCACCTTGTCTATGCGGCTGTTTGCAATCTCAAGTCTTGGCACTTGTCAAGATAGAGTCGCGTTGTTTCGCCCGCGCTGTCTCCGATTCTTGGCATGTTTCAGCACGATTATCATGTTGTTTCGGGCTTACGGCTTCTCAGACCTGGAGTAATTATGCTGTTGCGACTTGTCCAGTTTGGAAGTCAGCAGCCTGTTGAGTCTAGGTGAGATGAGGCAGGAGAGGGAAAGCTGGAGATGGCGTTGCTTGCAGCTTATTTGCCCGACAACCGAGGCATTCTCATTTTACAGAACCTTACCGCAAAGACGAGAATGGTGCCTTTCCTGCATGGTCCGCAATAACGGGTAGTTGGGGTCTGGTTATATTATCTTGTCCTATATTGTATGTGTATATACATGTATATATGTATCGTTTTTTTATTGCATATTATTTTACGTTACATCGCATTATTATTACTTTGATGCTAAGCCAGAAGTCCAAGAGTCCAGGCCTTGGCGTCAGGGCCCCCTTCTTTTCATAGGCATCCTTGGTCTAGAGTCCACGAGTCCGCGGTGCTTTCCCACTTCAGGGGCCTTAATAATTAGGAAAGGGTTTGCGGGATACATTAGAGGGTTTAGGGTCTAGGGTTATACTATAACTCTAATAAGGAAGCCCCAAAACCCTAGTCTAGTTCTTAAGGCCCCTACATTACTTTCTGGAATAACTCCCTTTGAGGATCCAATAGCAGCTAGAAGCTAGAACCGACTGCGGCATACTCGCGGAGATCGAAGTGCAAAGATTCAGAAAGACACTCGAGCAACTAGGTCCGCGGCGCTTAGGTGTACGTGCTTTTTTGGGCTAGGCCAATAACTTTCAAGGGTTAGAGGCATGCTCCAACTACTTTGCCAACTCTTCGCATCGGGAGTCATGTCTTCAAGGTGTTGCAGCAAAAGCATCAAAGACGTTCAGAAATCGAAGTCTGTGAAAGGGTCTCGCGAGCACTGACAGCATCTCACGAAGATGCTGAAGAGCTTTGCTTTCGACAGTTGGCACGCCGTGCATCCCAAAACCCACCCCGCTTCGCGCCTGAACCCTGAAGGGAAACGACTCTCGCAATTTCTGGACCTGCGACACCCTGAGTCCCAACCTGTGGCCTCAAGCGATGTTACAGCGAATTATGGTAGAAGCACAACCACGCGAAGACCGGCTTCAGTGTAGAAATTACAAACGCGACCAGTGAACATTATGTAGGACAGCACCCAAAATGATTGCCTTAGTATACCTTCAAGGCTGCTGAAACGATCCACCACCCAGTTCTGCCAACCCTCAGCCCAGAAAAAGCCTAAACCCTGAACCCTAAACCCTAACCGTAAGGACTACCGGACGATCCTCTTGCTCTTGGCTTCGTGCCTGATCCGCACTACTGGGTCGAAGCACCGGGGAGCCTGACCGTTCAAGGCTTGAGGCTTCGGGCTGAAATCTTACCCTAGAGCCCCAAAGTAGTTCCTTTTTTGGGGTTCGTAAATCCTAAACCCTATAAGCTTCGTGGGTGGTTGTCAAAATTAGGGTCTCTTTTTGGGTCCCTATAATAATACGCCAGCTACTATTTAGGGCACCCAAAAAGGCGCCACACTCTTGACAACTGCCCTCGTCAATAATACAAGGCTAGCTTCCGGCATCTACCAGTCTTGACCTCGACAAGCTCCGAGCGACACTTAAAGAAAATCCGAGTTCTACGACCCCGAAGTAGCAGGATCCAAAAGTCAGAGTTCGTGAAGAACCTGCGGGCATCGATCGCCATCTTTCTTGGTCTTTTTATTGACTAAGCCTCTACTTTGGCAAGTATTCACATATCAAACCCAAGCGAAACACCTACAACTTTTCAACCCTAAAAGCCCTAAATCCTGAATACTTGGAGGGCATGTCGCTCCAAGTAGAGACCACGAATGAAAGCAAGATCCCAAGCACTGCCAGGGCACCGTGCTTTGGCCTTGCAGCAACTTTACCGCAAGAACGCCCCTTCGTATCTACTACTACCGTTACGCCCCTCGGGCAGAAAGAAGGGCAGATTTCGGTTCAAGGGTTTGCGGGCTGTAGTTTTTGCTGTTTAGGGCCCGTTTTTGTGGGATTTTGAATGCTGTTGACTGTAATCGTGTGTGCTTTGGGGTTTTCAGGGTTGTGAATTTCCAGTTCTTTTCATGTTTCTTTAAGGTGTGTCGTGACGACCTTTCAGATGTATATGGAGCTTGACATAGGATTTGTTCAGGGTTCTGGTTCACCAGCTTCCTGGTCTTTGTGTAGGAGTCATCCGAAAGTCCACCGAAGCGTGTCAATTCCGGCGATCGGAAGCGATGTGTTATTGTTGGCCCACGAAGATGTCGGGCTTTGGGTCGGACCCCGAAAGAGTAAGGGACTCTTGCACAGCGTTATCCACTAAGCCTTGGCCCTAAGCCCCAAATTCTCAATGCCCCAGCCCCAAACTCCTAAACCCCTATGAGCCCTAGACCCTACACCTTGTAGGAAATCCTAAACAGCAAACCTAAAACTCCATCGCCGAGGTTGAAGCAAGATGTGCCTCCCGCAGACCGCGGCCCCTGCACTGCACAGCTACTTGGGCTGGAGGCTCATGAATACGTATTAGTATTAAAGGTAAATAAAAATTAGCGTCCTAGTAATTATCAAGGAGCTCCTAACACTACTGTCGAATATGGTTTCGTTGGCTGCTTGCTGTGATTTTGCGGCCCTTTACAAAATTGTACAAATATACCCTAAACCACAGTTTACGGCGTTCATGGATGACAACTCGATTGAACATTGGTCGCGGTGGTCTTGGATAGTAATGCTGGCAACAATGTCTTTGTCGTCATTATCACAACCTTCTTCCTGATGATCGTACTGGCTATGGCCATTATCACCGCCATCAGCCCTAAACCCCAGTATGACGCTGGACCGTGGCTTGATTTCGCGGCGGTCAAAATCGTAGTCACCTCAATCCCAATCTCTGCAACTCCTGCGACGGAAAGCCGCTAAACCTGACACTATGCCCTTTGGAGGGTTTCGGGCTTTCTGTTGGTGGCATCTTTAGGGTGTAAGACTTTAGGTGTAGGTCCATACGTAGGGTTTGGGGTGACCTCACTGAAACCAGAAGGCCCCAACACGAAATCTCAATCTAGGGGGATAGTTGGGAATTCACTGAAGGTTTAGCTTCCAACAGTGGGTCCGTGTATTGATATAGTATGATCGGTGGCCTTACAGCTACTGCATAGGACGCCCATAAGTACAAACTCGAGTACATTGACATCGATCTTCAAGGGATTGCCTCATAATGCTTTGTCCCGCAGCTCTATCCCGATATGTTGGTTTCCGAACACAGGGGACCCTAATATAATATCCTAATAGCAGGATCCTTATTATAAGGACCCCAAAATAAGGTACCCCCAATTTTCGGAAATTCCCATAATTGTGGACCCGAAGCCCAGGAACGCCAGCTGCAGCTCCGAAGCGCTATTTGAGGCCGTTTCACCTTTTCAAGGGTTCAAGTAGTCCTTCTTATGGTTTTTGGTACCTCAATAGTTCTTGAAGTCCTACAGTCCTACAATAGGGAGTACTTTTACCCTCTGGGACTGGCTTCAGGATTCACGATTACACCTTGCTGAAGTTTACAATATTAGATGCGATTGGTTGAAGTGTTGTGTCGGGCATGTCTGAACATGTACGTACCTTTGTGTTCGTGATGTGTTTATGTATATATATATATATATGTAAACATACATTGATGTATACATACACATATGTATACATACATATATGTATACATACGTATGTGTATACTTACACACATAAGTATGCATACATACATACATTATAGATATATGTGTCTGTATGTAAAACATACACACATATGCCTGCGCATTTAATGATGTGTTTGTATCTTGAATGCTTGTATAGAAATACATTACACACGTACCTCGATAGATCAATCAGACCATCTTCCTTTCTGTCTTTCTATCTCTCGATCTCCCCATCTCGCTCTCCATCTCTTTCCATCTCTCTGTGTCAGCGTTCGTGGGTTCAGAGTTTAGGATCTCCAAATTCATGGTTAGGCCGGAAGCAGTCACTGTCTAGTTGCTTCGGCCTCATGGTGTGAAGCTTAAGGTGTTGCGCCTCTTGCGTAGATGCAGCCGAGCGGCCCCAAGCGCGATGTACCCAAGCACCTTAGACCTGAAGCGCTACGTCAGCATGCAAGGAGGTCCCAAAAGGCAAGCGACAAGACGGGAAGGCCTGAAACTGCATATCATAAGAACCCAAGTGGGTTCCTGAGCCGAGAAGCCGAAACCCAACGCTCTGACTTTTCAACGGAGTACGAAGGACTCTGCCTCCCCGCCAGCTACGTGGACCTACCTGGCCGGGGCCTGTGTTGGGGCATCGGTCGGCTGGAATGTTTCGGGTTTAGGGGCAACTACTGTAGGGGCCTTAATAAAACTAGAATAGGGTTCCTTTAAGGGGCTTCTACGGGGTTCAGTATAAGGGTACTATAATATAGGGGCCTTAATAATTAGACTAGGTTGAGCAAAATTATCCCCGTTAAAATCCTGAGATGGTTGTTATGACTACCAGCTGCCACGTTACGGCCCTCGACTTACGTTCATGTATCCGAAGCGCTAAGCCCTCAACCCGAACCTGAATCCTCAATCCAAAAACCCTACCTCCAATCCAGACCCAAACCTAAGCCTTAAATCTTAAACTGTAAGCCTGCAGCCCCAAGCAACCCTGGGCTTGAAAGACGCTATGAAGGTCTATATGCATACGAGTTTCATTGAAGTAGGTCCCCCAAGCCATGATCTGATAAGGTCGGCTTCTTGGGCTTCCTTCCATAAAGATCTTATAGACCCGAAACCTAAAGTACTACAGAATGCTGGTATAGCCCCTCTAAAAAGCCTCGAGTGTGGTACCATAATGAACCCATAACCCTCCAAACAATTGAAGTCCAGACCAAGCCACGCCCATGAATAACTTTAAACCCTGCAAAGCCCTTACTATAAACAGAGCAGAATGCGGTAACATGGATATGCCCTCAACCATAAAACCCGTATGTAAGCCCTAAAACCCCCAAGCCTTTAAACCTTAGACCATGAAACGCCGAAAAGCAAAAGTGAAACTAAACCCCAAACCGAGGATATTATCTTTGATTTGCTGGGCTTCGGCGCTGTGGACTTCGCAGCCTTCGGCATTGCCGGGCTGTGTCCTGGCCGCCAAGTCGGAGGTTCAGGAGTTTAGGCTTTGGGGCTTCAGAAGGGTTTAGGGTTTCGGGGGTTTGAGGGTTTAGGGTTTAGGGTTAGGGTTTAGGGTTTAGGCTTTGGGGCTTGAGGGGTTATCGGGTTTCGGGGGTTTCAGGGTTAAGGGGTTTCGAAATCAAGGTTTGCTGAATTGTGTGGTTAGGGGTTTCGGGCTTGGGGATTGAGTTTAGTGGCTCAGGGCAGATCACTCGGGCAGTGTTTCAGGCTTAAGGCTTTGGGGGGGGTTTTAGGGCTTTCGGCGTTTAGAGGTTGAGCGTTCTTTGCCGGGTATTGTGTAGGATCGCATGCGGCTCCTACTGCGTCTAATCGTCTAATACTTTGACATTTTGATGTGGACGGTCTAGGTCTTTCGGGTTTCGGAATCTCAGGCTTTGGGCTTGTTGCTTTGTGGAGGTTTGTTTTCGAAGGCATGGACGGGGGTGGGCTGGGGCTATTGGGTGGCTTTCAGTGTCTACTAGGGAGTCTCTCCAACAATAAGGGACCCTAGTATAGTACCCTAAATAGTAGGATCCCGATTATAAGGACCCCAAGCCAAGGTACCCCTAATCTTCGGAAACTACCGTTAGAGGACCCTGGGTTCTGCATGCTTCTCTACTACTTGGGATGCGCAGCTTCAGGCCCTGGAACAGTGCGAGTCGCGGCAACGGCACTGTATCTTGTAAAGGCGTCTAAGGGTTTGGTGGTCCTCTGAACGGTACCTTTAAAGGCGGCTCAGGGCTTGGTGGTCTTATGCATTGGCTGCTGCCCAGTGTACAGTTTGAGGCTTCGAGATGAGGCCACGAAGCTGAAACAGCGGAGCAGCTTAAACAGCCTGTTATCCTCGTAGTCCACTCATTCAAGTAGCCTTACCCAAGAGGCATCAGATAGGACGCCATTTCAGTACAAAGAATACAGTTTGGGAGTATGTGGACCCTCAGGATTCTTTAGTTGCAGAATTCGGGGTTCAGGCGCAGATTTGAGGGGCCTCTAGGCCAAGCCTGCTCTCGTGGTTCCTTTGGGGGAAGGTCAGGCTTCCGTACCCAAACTCCCCATACCTCCGTTTCTGAATCCCAGCACGCCCGGTTCTGTGGGTCGTCCGACCGAAGCCTGAAGTCCTGCTTGGAGGATCAGGGGACTGAGTACTAAAGGTTTACCCTGGGCGTCCGCGCCGGTTTTAGAAACCGTCGAGCGCACAAAACCGTCGATAGCATATCAACCGTACGGGGCCGGGGTCCGAAAGCAGTGCCCTTGGACAACTGCCATCTCTAAGCAATCTACACGATGTCATCGCCTAATTGGTTGTCAAAGCGTCCAATGTCAACTCCACGAAATTATATTGTGCTGTACCTGGATGGCAAACCTTTCGTATGTTGTCTAAACAAAACAAAACAGGGAAAGGCCACAATGCAGTTAGTTGTCACACAACATGTCTGAGCAAAACAACCGCCAGCAATACTGCTCCAGTGGAAGCAAACAATGCATGGTGACCTGATGTAGTGTAGCCCTAAGAAGGCGGATTTAGAACCGTAGAGGGTACAAAACTCAAAGTCAGCAAATATGTGTAGGCAGGGTATATGGAGCTAGATTGGCAAGGAAGACGGTGGCGCATGTACATCATACTGTACGACCCAGATTTTCGTTATACGGCATACATATACATATATAGATATACACACAGTATACATATGACATGCAAGAATACGTGTGTGCAGAAAAAGATATTTAATTTTTCGCTTCTACATATCCAACCTACAATGAGAGTGTGTAAGTCTAGTTTGTCTGTTCTTTAGTGACTTTAGTGTGTGTGCGTGTGACTGAAAGAGGGAGGGAGGGAGGGAGAGAGAGAGAGAGAGAGAGAGAGGGAGACAGAGAGCGAGCGGGCTGCTGTATGTGCTGTGTAAGACAGTGTTCGCAGCATAAAGCGTCACAGAACAAACATGACACAGGCTGTGTTAGCATGAAATGCGTGTTTATTCATCCACCATAATTATACTAGACACCGTTTGGAGTTTGGAGCCTGCAGAGAGACCTTTGCTCCAACATATGCAACACATTAGCAAGCACTTCTGCATGCGCAACTGAAACTCGTGTGCACAACGATGGTGCTACTCCCGTCTACTATGCCATATTCATGCTCCCAATTACAGCAGCGATCAACATACGAAAGAACACAACATCATGCAACCAGATTAACGGCCATTACAATAGGACAACAACAGTGGCCAGTAAGAGGAATCATGATGTTTGTTGTGCAAACTGTGACCATCGTAGTCATTTTGATGGTATCATAAGCAACACCCACCGACACAGCACACACAGACACACGCGCGGAATCATCGGCACCACATCAAGATATTTACAACCACGTAGGATGGCGAATACTGCTGGTCCTGGTGATGAACAAGGTGATGGTGCCCGTAATGACGACGATAGTGATGATGGTGAGGTTGATGATGGTCATGATGGTATGCGCGAACACGGTTTTGACTTTGACATTTTGAAGGTTGCGTTACCGCTTGAAAAGAAACATCGGATTTGCAAGAATTACACAAAAACACGATGACGACTACCACGGCCAACAGCAACTTATGTGGTATCAAGTCGTGGTCTGAACAGTACTAGCATCAGTACAACTCCAACTAACAACTTTCTTAACCTGAGCAGTTGTAACAGGAGGGGTGCCCGCGTAACATTATCATGAGCATCATGACGACACCAGTGACAACACTTCCCTTTGCATGATTAATTTACTTTGCACTATATGGCTGTTGATAAATTTCTGATCCAAAAACAACTGGCCAAACGAACTGCTGAGACATGAAGGCACGGGCCATGGCATCATAGGAACAATAACGATGCGAGATGTACACGGGAATTGACTCATTGACGTAAGGCTGGGAATACGCATGCAAATGCATGTCCAACCCCCACTTTCGGCGCGTCTAAGGAGGGGTTGGGGTCAGGCGATGCACAAGAACACAAGCCATGATTCACGACACAGAAATGCGTGATTCACACCAGTTTGGTTGCATCGGTCAAAAGTTGAGCATAGCTACGACAGCGTGTCTTTTGCACAGAAGCGCCGTGAAACACCGTGAATCACGCGTGAAATGACCGTGAAAACCGGTTTGGATCCGTGAAAGCCGGTTTAGATTCGTGAGCGCCTGTTTCGGGATTTTGATTTTGCGCCCGAGATGATTTTTTGAGCCTCCTGGAGTCAAAGGCCCAAAAACAGCGTGAATCACGGTGCTGCTTTCAAGAAAACCACAGCACGCCATAGGCAAAATATCGACAACGAGACTTTCTTCGCATCAAAAAGTGATATACCGAGTCAACGGTTGACGGGGCCTGATCTGCTCAATTGCAGAGGAATTACAGTGTAGGAATTAGCTCTAGTGCCACAAGGTTTACCAACAGTTGTGAGAAGCAGGAAATTTGATTTGTACGAAAGTCAGAAACGCAACAGAGCCCAACCATGATTAGAATATCACCACAAATCAGTGCAACAAAGAGATACACCATAGTTAAGCATGGAGTGTGTAAGAAGTAACTGCAAACCCCAGCTGCAACAACAAAACAATGATATCGTTCATGACAGCAAAACATAGCAACAACGACACTGTCGGCGGTATTCGGGGCGTGGTATGTGTGCCCACAACAACAGAAGCAATCACGAAACAAGCCAACCCACGCAGCAACGACAATCTGTGAATGTCTAGGGAAGTGTGTATCGCTACGTATATATATATATATATATATATACACATATACATATATAGATAGTTTTATATGTCTACACTTTACACATATACACCAGGTGTATGTGCATATCTACTGTACTGTAAACACGAGTGCTGGAAAACATCATGCTACTTGGAGCAGCAACAAAAGCAACAAAAATGATGATAGCAAAAGCGACAACACCGCCCGCACAGACGGCAATGTCGCCAGCAGGCAAGGTGCAAATACGAACAGTGCTACATGTGAAGATGCAGAGTATGTTTCTGCATGATGACGATAACAACAGGGATGACTTCTACGGCTGGTGGTGGCAACAGGAATGAAAAGATGAACACGTGGCCAAGATGATGATGAAGATGAAGATGGTAAGGATGACAAAGCTACAGATATTGATCACAACAGCTATCATATGTTGACAAGAAACGTGGTTTAATGACATATCGATACCAGAACTGTTGCAGTGCTAACATATGAAATCAGAGAGGGGGTACCAAGAAGCATCATCGACAATATCAACATCAGCAGCCGCAGCAGCATCAGCAGCTGCACCATCATCAACAGAAGACCCTGTCACCAGCACACCATTATCAGAGTGGCTCTATATCCATGCATGATCATGCGAACGACACTGCCATTACTAAAGCAATCTTGGTAGCAGTCGTAGTTCGAATGTATCACTTCCTCAATCAGCGTTTATGCAAGCTCAAACTATATACCTTTCTCCACTACGCTCCTTTGTTACAATAACGAATTATATCACGAAGTAGTGTAAGTTCGTGCAGTTTTTCAGTTTGTGCCCGGTTGCAAACACTTTGCGAAACAGCCTGGAAGTTGTGCTCGCACTTGTTGCCAGAAATCCAATGAACTTGAAGTCTCAATCACTTGGAATGAGCTCCCGACACGATAAGAATGCTGAGGGGTGTGGAGTGCAAATTTCTGTCTCAAGGAGACGGTCCAAGTGACAAGACGCAGAAGAAGACTGTAATCACACATCTCAAAAAGTATGTGCAGATCATCATGAGTATGAAAAGAAAAGAAGACCAAACGATATTGAACCGGCACGCACACCTTTCTCCGTGCACATGTGGCGCAACGGATGCTAACACCATATTAGTTTCTCGTGCACATGAAACCCAACACCCAACAAAGGCGATCGTGCACAGACCGCCCTAACCTATCTTATGTGTGCATACGCTTTCGATGGCAAGCTTTTTGATGCTATCTTGTACAGAAACCGACCCTACCGTGAATCACGAACGCGTGTTCCGGGAACGTGCTTTGTCTGAGAGCCTGTTACTAGAAGCGCCTTTGGGGATCCAGGGTTTATGTAATAACTGTAGTCTCTTGTAATCAGTATCCGAGCTGGGGCTGTAAAGGGGTGTATAGCTTCAAGTCCTTGCTATCGCCGTGCTTCCCACTTTCTACCCATTCCCCTTCTTCGGCGAAGGCGAGCCGCCATGTGTCTGGGCTGTTTCAGGAAGAACCCCAAAGGGCATGCGAATCTCCAGCTTCCCTCAGGGAGCAACTTTCCAGGAAGATGATGCTTCCGGCAAAACATGATCTCCCAGCTTAGTATAGGGCCTTGAGAATTACCTACACTATTTTGAGGGTTCCTTGTTATGATTATAGCATACTGGTCCTCAAAACCTTATTCTAGTTATTAAGGCCCCTATATTATTCAACATGGCGGCGAATTGAAGGGTCTGTGCGGCGTCTTCGAGCAGCAGACGGTCGAGGAACACAGCCGTCAGGAAATGACGAATCTTGTGCCCTTCACGGAGCTTGAGTTGGTTCAAAACTTCGGCGATAAGGCGAAGGCTGTCATGAAACAGAAGGAAGAAACGGGGTTGCTCCGCTACACAGTACGATGAGTGGTTGGTCTACCATGCTTTACCTGTCTAAACTGGAATCTTTTCCCCTACACACTGCATAGCAACCGTTGTCGAATATAGAGCCTACATGGGGGTATACCTTATGGTCCCTATAAAACTATATAGCATACTCTACCCCAAAGCCTCTACCAAGAGTTCGGGCTCCCTAGGTCCTTAGAGTGGTCAAATTTCTGGCAGCTCAACCGGCCAAGGCTCGTGTCTTTGCGGCCTCTTGTTAGGCCCGGAGCTCAGGGGTTCGAGCTTTCTTGGCAAGGTGACAGCAGGGAGCCAAAGAGACCCGTTAGCACTAAACTCCGAAACCCCGAAGCCGAAAACCCCATAGAATCCTCAGTGGTTGGGCTACACTTCTCTAGGATTCCTCATTCTGTAGTTAAAGTGCCTATAGTTGTTAAGGACCCCATACTAGATTCAGCCTCTGAAGCTGGCCAAAGCGACAGCTTGTTTCCGTGATGCAATTTTCAGAACTACGGTGGATGATAGAGATCCTGCACTACCCATAATAAGGAATATACCATAAATCCCATAGTTTAGGGTCCTTCAGGTAATGCAGGATTTGTATCATCAGCAGTATCAGGCCTTTCGGACGAACTCCTGGAGTTTGTGGCTTGCTGTGGGTTTTACGGTGCTCCACAGACTTCGGTGACTTGGGCGCCAGTCTCCTGCCCAACGAGCCGGGACCCTTGGAAAACGAGGTGTTAGAGACAAACAAACAAGCCTAAACCTGAAAACTCTAAACTGTCCCCAGGTGTGCTTGTGGGATGAAACGGAGCCACCAGGCATAGCCAGAGTCTCACTGTTGCCGGTCCAGAGGCAAACTTGCCCCTGCATAGAGCTGAGTAGCGGGATCTTGAGCGTTTACACAAAACTAGTGGAATTTTTGGGGCCACAATAGTTACCTATACTATTTTGGGGGCGTCCCTTGTTATTTTTTCGTATGATATACCACCAAAACCTCTTCTAATCATGAAGGCTCCTATATTAGTGTACTGTGCTGGGTCTTGGGATATGGAGCCACAGTTTGCTTGAGGGCCCGTCACGTGTGTTATCCTGACCAGGAGCCAAGGTTCAGGGAGGATTTAGTGTTTGCGATTTTGGGACGTGTGGTTTAAGGTTAAGCACGAAGGCAAGCAACAGAGCTGCTAGACTTCAGGGCCCAGGTACACCCTGCACCTAATCAGTCCGCAACTAAGCCCTTGAAGTCCCAAACCCGAAGTCCTACACCCTGATTTTTTTCGGAGCCAGGGAAAGGGTCCTCAAAGGAAGCAACTTCGTGGGCTCGCGACGTCGGAAGCCAAGCGCTAGACTGGCATTTAGCCTCGCAGTGCACAGACGGTCGGATGACCGCTCCCTCGGGCAGTTTCGACCCAAGGGGCCAATGCTGAAACCCTAAAGATACGGAAAGCGACGAGCCCTGAACCCTGGACCCCAAAACATGGACCTTTAAGGCATATACTTTGTAGCCTTTTACTCATGGGTAGCTGTAAAGCTGAAAGGTTTCGGGCTTTGGTCTCCGAGTTGGCCCTCTCGCCCGATTCTGAAGATTGGAGTCGTATTTGAACTCCCCTGGGGCACATGGCGGTTGTTCGGAAATGGGATGAATGATTTAGTTGCGTTACCCTTTAACCCAAACCTCAAATAATGAATAGAACAACCTCCACGTGGACGGAGAAGTTCGAATGTCTCGAAGGACAGCTTCCACGAGGCTTCTTGGTGTATGTGTTGATGTGGCGGCTTCAGGGCTTTGCTTGTGTTCAAGGTTTTCTGGGCAGGCTTTCTACTAAAGGGTCAAACTAATTACCAGTTTGGGGGTTCCGAACTATAATTTTGAGTATAATGGGCCCAAAACCCAAGTCTAAGTATAAGGGCCCCTACATTAGTTGAGGAGGCATTTATCTTGACTTGGGCTTCAGCTGCCAGGATGAGGGAGCGCCCTGGGTTGCCCAGCTGTCCGGTGTTGTCGTCATAAATGACCATTAGTTGTAAAGTCATGTATGGTTGAGCGACGGTACCCTAGGCCCCGAACCCTAAACCCTAAACGGTCCTAAGCCCTGAACCCTTAGTCTTTTGGAGGTTCAGGTTTTCAGAACATCGGATTGGGGGTTCACATGTCGAATGTTTTCGGAGATACACTTGTGCTCTTTTTCAGCACATGACGATGCTGATGACAATGGTCGATGGCAACTGACGATGATTCGGATGCAGAAATTCCTAGCCATGAGTGCATACAACATGACTACTCCTCGGAATATCTGCATTATTCTTTGAGGCATGTGGGAGGCCTTCGCATTCGGATGTACAAGGTCACGTCAGTGGTGGCCGAGCCTCACGTCGAAGCCTTCAGACTCTAGACCCTATAGACCCTAACCTTAGACCTGGGACCTGTAGCCCGAACCCTATGAGCCCAGAGTAAAGCTAAAGGCACTGGTTTTAAGCCATCGGCTCGCCCACTCAGTGGCCAAGCATGCAGTGACGTAGTGTGACCTGCAGCGCATGATGTCAGCTGGTTCCTGAAACGCATGTCGAACCGACGCGAGAAGGTTCTTGCATGTTTTTGCGTTTCATGATGATGCATGAAGAACCCGATGTCACACATAAGATGTTTTCTAGAGCCCCTGTAGAGAAGCCTTCAGCAGGGGTTAAAGGGTCGTTTAAGGGATGTTCGGGCCCCGATTGCAAGCGTCGTCGTTTGAAGAATCTGACTCGGAACTATGGGTTCAGGGCTTACACTTATTGTCACTACTATTGCTCATATGACGATGGTGATGACTAGTGTTACTTTTTTCTACTTTTATTACCAGTATTAATTTTGTTATGATGGTGATGATGATGATGATGATGATGATGAAGTTTGCAGACACAGTCATTCCCAACGGCAACACGAGCAGCGTCCAGCCACTATGACTACGACTATGCGTCCTAGTATTATGGCTGAACCTGTTGCAGTATGTCATCGAAGCTTCCTTGTGTCATGAACACTGAGGCACTGAGGGCTTCGTTTCCTTTTGCAAAAACCTCCTTCATAAACCCTAAACCCTAAACCTTGCAACAAAGTTTACACCCGCTTCAGGCCTTGACAATATTGCGTTTTTCTTGAAGCTGACGATGATGATACCTGTGTTCCCGACGTCTGTGAGTGTGTGTGCTGCTCAAGGTGTCCAAGACTTCCGCATGTCCTTCACCCCAAAACCCGACCTTGATATGGATATACACAGAGAATAGTCAGAATAGGAAGCCGTGAACACCTCATCCTTAGACTCCAAACCCTGTGCCGTAAACGTTCTAGGTGCTTGTCGGTTAGAGCTCGGGTGATCTTTCAACAGCGGAGCATTGAGTCACATATAGGGCTAAGAGGGCGGTCTAGGGTTTAAGGTTTAGGGTTATTTGCTGTTGAGGTTTAGGGTTTGGGGTGGTCAGCCAGCGGGTTTAGGACTTAGGGTGTTCCGAAGCCATGTGGCGGGGTGTCTTTGTGTTTTCTGTCTTTTGTGAAGCGACCTTTCTGGCATGAACGGCTTTCGAGCCTTTTGGATTTAGACCGCTTGCGCCCCTAAAGTCTTGAAGCAAGGATCTGTGACCTCAGATGTGTGGCACCAGCTGACATACAGTCCCGAGCCAGCGAGCTCCACCCATTCGGGAGTTTGCCAAAGGAGGAAGCTTTTGGAAGCTTCAACTAGGTAACTAGGACCCGGAGTAGGCCCTTATTCCTTTTTTGGGGGTTTGGGTTCTCTTATAACCCCCTAACTTGGGTCTCGTCAACGGTCCTCGTAAATCAGCTCAGCTGTGTTATGCAGGTAGATCTAGGGGCCTTAGTTATTACCTATACTGTTTTGGGGGTTCCTTATTGTACGTATAGTAGAATGGGCCCCCAAACTTATTCTACTTATGAAGGCCCCTATACTACCGGAAGATTTTGAGGCCAAGAACTGTTTGGACCTCCCGAATGCCGGACGTAGTAAGAGCCATCGCCCATTGCTTTCCTGGCCACCTCGAGTTTGCCAGAATGCGCTGGCCATCAAGAGAAAAGGGTCTTGGGGCTTGGGGCTGTTTCGGGTTTAGGCTGTCGGGCTAGGGGGTTTGAGGTAGGGGTGGGGGTCTTTTGAGGGTTGTGTGGGTGATCATCGGACTCACACCGGGATACATACCAGGTGCCCGAATTACTGGATGGCTGAAGCGGGCTAGGTCAGTAGTATAATGGAAGTGGTTGCCTGAAGCCCTCGGCACAACTTAAACATTCAGACATAAATTGTTTAAAATACATAATATGGAACTACCAGACTAGAATGTGTAACAGATATAATTAACAACAGTGATACTGGCTTCCTCAAGGTCAGCTTTCCTATGGCAGTTTCACCCTGCACCCTAAGCACTTCCTGGCTCACAGCGCCAACCGTAGAATCCTCGGGAACCTCAAAAATTAGGCGGGAAGATAAACAGTTCCCATACGGCCTCTTTAGGGTTTAGGGTTTAGGTAGGGCTTAGGGTTTAGGGTAGTCAAAGGTTTAGGTTCTGTGTTACCCAGTTCCTAAACCCTGAAACCCCTGATACATACGACCCCAAGATAGGGGTCTGTAATAAGTCTTCAGTAAGTCCTTTCATCTCTGAGCCCTCCGGGCCCTCCGGAAAACGAGAAACCTGCTGCCCGAAAGACCTTTGGGCACCTACACATTGCAAATACCCTAAACCGTAAAACCCAGACCCTATAGCCTAAACCTTTTGAATTTATAAGAGAGGCCCCACGGCCTGAGATTGTAGGACCTCGAACCTGCTCGGGAGGTCTGATTTTTTAGGACGAACCCTTCATTGTTACCGTCACTATATTACTATATCTGCAAGCACAATGTACGAAACATTGAGGCCCCTAAACCGAACCCTAAAGCCCCCCTCCAAGGCTTGAGTGCGTGACACAAACCCCTCAACTGCCCTCTATCATAGCCTGAACACCCAGCCTCGGCCACTGCACAGCCTCAGCGACTTGCGCTTGTTTCCTGGTAGCGATTCGGGGCTGGGCAAACCCTAAGCCCAGGGCACTGTTTTTTGAGGGAGGGTCCAGTACCCCAGCGGCTGATCCCTTCAGGCCTTGCACAAGGCCGGCCCAGAGGCTTGGAGGCATTTGCTTTTGCCTTGCTGATGCGTCGTGGTAGCGAGTTCAGGGTTGAATCTGGGATCTAGGGTTGAGGGTTTCAGGATATACCTTAAACATCCTTGCGAGAACCCAACATTTCTGCAAGCTGTAAAGGAATACATAAAAACTATAGCATACTGGTAGGTTGTGTTGGGGCAGGGGTTCTGTCAGGGTTTTTGGTGAGTGCATGCAGGGCTACTTCGGAATGTTCTCCATCACGAGACCAACAACCCTAAGGAGATACTGCTCATGGACAACATCCTGCATTGCTGCATTTCCTTCATAACCCAGAAGTTCGTGTATCAGCAACTTCAAAGTATAGCATACATGATTGAAGGCCGTGCTTAGTGTGGTTGAGGCCGGACTCAGGTAAGACGGGGGGCCCGGGATGGTGCGATTTCTGGCTCTATGCCAAGGATGGCAACACGGCGCTGCACTTGGCAGCCCGTGCGGAACTGAGAGGGCCAAACGATTCCAGAGCTTAGGTCTTCTGGTGCCTTAAAGAAAGTGGGGGCGGTGCATACAACAGGCAGATGTGTGTACCGTGTACCTCACTCGTTGCCCCTTGATGTGCCACACGCAGAACATGGCTCCGGATTGACGCTGATTCGCGGTCATGTTTTACTTGGCAGACAAGACGGACGAATTTTCACGGTCCTCCATGTGAGACATGCTTATACTTCTCCTTAGACGCTCAGCCAAGACCCGAAAGCTCCCTAAACCTAAGCCCTAGATCCCAAACCCTAAGTTCTAGAGTACCCTTATGGTCTCCCTCATGGATCCCTTAAAGGCACCCTCGACATGTCCCAAGCCCGAAGCCTGGCACGCGCGGAATTTTGCCCAGGCGAGGGCCATTCGGAATGTGTGTCGTCCTCGGCACTGATGCTGTTTGGGATTTGGGAGAATTAGGGGTACCTTATTTTGTTTGGGGGCCCTATAATAAGGATGCTACTATTCAGCGTACCATATTAGGGTTCCGCATTTTCGGAAACTCCCATTTAAGGTTCACGTTCATCGGTAATTTGGAGTTGCGGGTTTTGGGGATGAAGCGCCTCTTGTTCAGTGCTTGATGTAAACCTCAAGGCCCTGTATGAAAGATCCATATCGGAGCGGTGGCCACTCTTAAAGCTTGTCAGCTTGTAAACACCTTTAACCAAAAGATTGTGTTGTCAATAAAAGGGGCCAGTCACCCTCCCGCGCCCAAGCGGACAAGTTCTTCAATTGTAAGCTTATGCCTGCACGAGCCCTTTATTGCAAGTTCTCTGGTGTTAAAAGCTGTAGTCTAACAATAGCAATAGTAGGTAGGAACATAGTAAGTGCTGCTCATGCTACAGTAACTTCTCAGCTTGCGTCGTGGCCTGGGCCTTATCTCGGCCAGCTCTACACAGCGCCCCTGCGTTCTAACCCGTCAGCCCCTAAACTTAAGCCTCAACCCGTCCAAACCCGAAAAAGAACAAGCCCCATCGAGGATTCGATACTTGCAACAGTCCTTACAGGAGCTCTTTCGAGCAAAACTTTTACCTGCATTGACGGCAGATTGCTTGGCCCGATGTACGCTCCAACCAAAGCTTCCAACCCTGAAAATACATGCCAAGCCGTGAAGAAAACACCGAGTTTGCAATCGAAAATGCAGAGAACCCCATCGCTGAGATACACCGACTGCTGCGGGCCAGAGCCAATCCGCAAACGCGCAATGTCCGGGCACCGAGCATCTTCCTTTAGCATAGACATTGGCATAATGAGTGATGAGACTTCATCCAGGATTTGCCACAGGGTGTGAGAAGTTAATAATAATGTTCGCGATACTGTAGTTACTGTAATAGGCGCAAGCCCTAAAGCTATAAAATCCTGAAACCTTAAACCGGTAACGCCTAAAGCCGTAAAGCCTGACAAAAATCGAAAACCAGAAAACCCTAGCGTACGAAAGCCCGAAAGCCCCAAGCCCTAAGACCCCCCCAAAATCCCAAACAACAAGCCCGCTTCAGCCCTAAAAGCTCAAGGTCCTAAAATGCTAGCATAACTAGGACCTAGAGTAGGCCCTTATTCCCTTTTTGTAGGGTTCATGTTCCCTTATAAGCCCCTTTAAACCAAAAAGGGCACCCTTTTTATTCCTAGGTTACTCTTGGGTCTAGATAAAGCGTTAAAACACTCCAAAACCTCAATCAGCCCCGACAGCCCTTCTCGTGCCAGGCTCGCGGGTTCTCGGCCTTTGACCTCGCCAGGCCAAAGACCACCGTCGTCGTTGTGTTCTTGGGGAACAGGGGGCGTACCTACTTTTCAGGGGTTTAGGGGTGAGGCACCTATATTCCTCGTTCGGGTTCCTTACGAAAAGCAAGGCCGAAAGGCCCCTATGTCACTTGCGTCTCCAGGTTGCCTACCATCTTAGAGTTTATACCTGAATTTAAATGGGTCCCGTGCCACTATACATGTTGTAGGGTGTGGGGGCTACAGGCACGGCTTAGGATTCAGGCTCAAGGATGTACAGGGCCTAGGTTACAGCTGGCAGTTTAGGGTTTAGGGCTGCAGAATTTGTGATTGTGGCTTCGAAGTTGAGGATGGGGGTTTGGGTTTTGCCATGCAGAGTTTGGGGCCGTGGAGTTTAGGATTCAGGATGCAGTGTAAGAAGGTTCGTTCAATCTGAGACACGGGGATTATATCAGAAAGGCTATGATAAAAACACCTACAACACATTATCATAAACTCACATCGAAGCCTGAAGTTGAAAACCCTCTAAGTCAAAGTCGGTCAGAGTTTCCCAAAACTCGATAACACCGCGAGATCGGTTTTGTTTCCAAGGCTGTCCAGCGTCAACATGCATGCCACTTCCGGAGTGTATGACGCTACTTACCACCATTGAGACATCAAAAAACTTGATGTTTGATCCAAGACGCACGACGTTGGTATATCCGACACATTGAAGACGAGCCCTCCCGCCAACCAGATCGGTAGCCCTAACCTTTAGTAAAGATGAGATGAATGAGAATCCCGGAGCCCTGACAACCTATACCGCCACCTGTTGACTCCATAGGGCCAAGTCCTAGGAAATAATAATTAGGTGATGACCCCTTAGGTGAGCGTAGCAAGTTGAAAAAGTCGGTAATCGAAGCTGCAGACAAACGTCAACAACTCCCAAACTTTCCTGCAGGCTTCAGAAGAATGCGGAGGTGCAATGGGATTCTTTCGGCAGCCCAAGAATCATGGGACGTAGTATCTCGGACTATAAACAACAGGTAGTTAAACCCCTTCTTACTACGTCCCTTAGCCCTGTTTTAAACGCCCTACAGAACTCTACAGGGCCTTATAGAAGCCTCGTAATGCCCCTACAAAGCCTCACTTGCGAAGTCCCATGATCCTCTAAGCATGTTCTGCTGCTACTTTGTGGGTTTCGGATCGGTCCTCGGTTGCTCGTTGAGCCCCTTTGCCCAAACTTTCGGGTGTATGGCTTTCTGTGTACCGTCCAGGTCTTGCGGTTTAGGGAATATCTTTTGGGGGGGGCTTCTTACCATGATTTTCGAACCTTCCCTGTTCGACCTATTCACTCAGAGAGTCGTGGGCTCTGTGGGCTCCCCGTCGACACACCTGGCAGAGCCTCAAAGCGGCAAAGCGACGGTGTGAACACAGGTGAAATCCCCACCCTGTCAGAAACAAACCGCAAGCTGCAAGGGTCTCTCGTGATAGCTTGTGGATCCTCTGGATGTCAGAAGGGCAAAACAGGGTTGTACATCAGAGGGTTTGGTGGCTGCATACAAAGTGCGCACCAGCTGCAAGCCCTAGGCCCTACTTCTTACTAACCATACTGGGCAGTTGGAAAAGCTGCCTTACCAAAAACCGCTGCGTATGGTATACCAGAACCCTAAACCCAAAGCCCTAATTTCTTCACATCCCGATTCTCATCAGCCGGCACGCCGAACCAGGGCGAAGTATCGGCGAGCCAGCTGCTCTCCACCTCCCTCTCCGAGGTGGGTTTGGGTTTAGGGTTCAGGAGATATACTCTAGATTGTACCAGCAGCAAGTCAGTTGTTATACGTCACACTGCTGGAGACTATGGTGTAGGAAATGCGAGAGTCTATTCCGCAGGCCTTTGCAGGGGTCCTTCTAGGTCCCGCGGAGCATGGCACTGGCACTAATATTTCCCAACTTGAGTCATGAGGAATCATAACTGGCACATTTGTACACTTAACGCTCACACTCAGGAATCTTGTGACACCACGAGTCTGGTCTCTGCGTATCGGTTGTAGGGCTTCGGACATCGGCTATCGCGGGAACGGCACTTTGCTTGAGCAACTGACGCCAATTTTGAGGAGTGTGGCTTCGGTTTAGAGACGTACACTACTGCATAAACTACCCTCACGTCAACCTGGCTTACACTCGGGCTTGAAGTCAGCAGTGCGGGAGTCAGGCTACGACTCCGATACTCCAAATAGACCCTTGCATGGACCCAGGGCTCGAATCCACAATCCTCAGGTGGCAGAGCCCCAGTGCTTAAACGCGACAGGGTCTAACAACACCTGAAACCCGCTGTCAGAGAATTCACAATAACCAACAAGGATCCTGCTGAATCCTGGCTCTTGCCTCCCCCCCTGCGCGAAGAAAGCACACAAGAATTCCTTAAATCCTTCCATAAATAAACCCATCAGCCTGCTGAGTTCATGCTGTTGACTTTGCTAGCGCCTGAATAGGTCCCTACTATAAACCATAAGCCTACTCCCGAAACCCTACAAGCCTACCCCCTAAACCCCACACTCTGACCCCTACACCCTGCCTAAACCCTAACCTGAAACCCTGAAATCCAGATCCTCCCACCCACACCAGCCACAGGTGGCCAAGGACACCTTCCTCGGATCGCTTCCTCCTGGGTCCCCCCTTCGCAGCTTTTGGGGTTGGGGGTTTAGGGATTACGGCTCAGTCTGTGTTCCTGAAAAATTTGTTTTGCAAGCTGGTAAACCCTGAAATTCTAATTGTTTAACTTCAGTTGAAATTAATTACTGTCTGAGAATTTGGGCTTAGTGTTGATTCTCCGGTTGTTGAGTTCAGGGTTTAGGGTCAAGGGTTTAAAGGTTTCCGGGTCGTGAGGTTGAGTCTTGAGGGTTCCTAACTAGGGTTTTGTATCCGGGGATATTTCGCGTTGGCTGGACCTTGCAGCTCCCTGAGATTGAGGTTCTTGGAACTACGCTCCGTCCCGGGCACTCGTGTCGCTCTACACCATATGGGAGTTTCCGAAAATTAGGGGTACCTTATTTGGGGGCCCCTATAATAAGGATCCTACTTTTTAGGGTACTATATTAGGGTACCCTATAATCGGAAATTCCCATATATCCAAACCCACATTGCTCCTCGCAATCATGGCGCCAGCAGTTCCCTCTCTCTTTGGCGGGGCTTCCCTGTTCAAGACTGGATCCTGGCTTTCACTTGCCTTGGGCCCTCTAGAAGCCCAAAAGCAAGGCTATTTCTTACCCAGAGGCCCCAAAGTAGTTCCTTTTTGGGTTCACCTTATAGGATTCTGTATATGAGCCCCAAAAAGGAACTACTTTGGGGCTTTAGGGTATTGATGAGCTTCAATTCAAGGATGGCACCCGAAGCATCGATTCCTCTGCCCTCACCTCGAAGCCTTGAGTGAGGAGGCCTCCCAGTCAGGCCCAAGCCGTCTCTATACATGACCCCAGTTTCGCCCCGCTTCCACAAACCTTTGGGCTGGAACCTAAAAGGCTAGATTTTCTGAAGTTTAACCCCTGCTAGATACTGAGAAAGGAGATCTAGGATCCTGCTGCGCCTAAGGGTCCATGTAGCTGCATCGTACACGCTTTGTCCTTGAAGGTACTTCAAGGTCAATAATGTACGATGTTCGGTCCCGTTTCAAGGAAGGACAACCCCAAGCCCAAACCTGAAGTTCCACACCCCTGAGCCCTAAACCATTCAGTCCTTCCAGCCGCAAATCTTAGCCAGGCCAAAACCTCTTCCAGAGGGTGAGATCTTGGAGGCCGTCAATTTTGATCGTCTGTCTGTCGGGTTGCGGGTTTTGTACAATAAGAATGCCCACAACAACAAAACAACAACGAACGCCCTGCTCAGGCAGAATCTCCGGATGCATGGCCTCTCAGGCCGACTTCTGGGTGCTATTAGGATGCCTTCGGGGGAATTCGCGAGCTGGATGTGTTCGGTTTGATGGATGTAGCTGCGTGTCTCGAGGATTTGGGGTTGAGGCTTGAGGGGTCAAGGTTCAGGGTTGCCGGTTAGCGGTGCCTTTGAGTCCCGGACATGAGTGGTCATGGATCCGTCAGTTATTAAACTTCAGAATCTTGAACAGGGCTCCCGACTAGTATGAGCCCACTGCATCCTCGGAATGGACGCAGACGTACCTCAAAACAGGCCGCAGCCTGAAATCCTCATGGGCAGCGAGTGTAACTTTATGAATCCATGCCCGGTCCAAGCCCTGACTTTGGTCTCCGTCGCAGTTCCTTTTATGCTTGCCTCGGGTTTGCTATTCTGGGATCCAACCCATAAAAGCTGGTTGGCCCCACCGAGGGGCACCACCGAGGAACTACTGCAGGTAAACCCTCCTTCGCTTCTGTAACATAGCAGCCTGAATAATCACCTGTGGTTCCTTAGGGTTGGGTTCCTTGTTGACAACGATAGTGTGCGCGCCCAAAGTCCTATGCTGTACTTCTTATTCAATAAGGCCCTATACTATTACTTTAGAGAAGCTCTCTCTCTCTCTTTCTCTCTTTCTCTCTCTCTCTCTCTCTCTCTCTCTCTCTATCTCTCTCTCTCTCTCTCTCTCTCTCTCTCTCTCTCTCTCTCTCTCTCTATATATATATATATATAGAGAGAGATATATAAATTTCAGGGGGTGGTTCGCAAAGGTGAACTCCAGACACCCTAAATCCTATAAGCCTAAATCCTACAGCCTAAACCCCAAACTCTAACTCCTGCAGGCTTCCGGTTCGCCTTGAGCCTGATACTCCGGAGACGTCCACGCGAGGTGGCAGTTGGCTCAGGGCTGCTTTTGCTTCAGGGTTTCGGAAGGATAAGGCGGGGGGGAGGGGGAGTTGGCCTTGGACTTGTTTCTCGGCCCATGGTTTTTGAGTGTAGTGTTTGGATCTTTCGGAGTTGAGAGGTTCAGGGTTTAGTTCCGGGACAGGATAGCAAAGTCATGCTACCTTCCCCCACCATACATCCAAAGTCAATGTCTCAGCGATGGGTCTCGAAAGAAACTTTGGGTTCAGTGGCTTCGTTTTGGGTGTAGGGCTTAGGGTTTTGAGTTAGGGTCTGGCTTTGCTGGAGAGAAAAGCAAATTGCCAATATCCTGGCTCAGCTGTGTCGGAGGGAGTTGAAGACTGCCCGAATTGGTGGCATGCCTCATCTGCCGTGTTGTGCGCACTGATAATTATGGGTTGTGGAAAAGCCAGGCCCAACGCTGCAAGCTCTAAACGGCCCCCGCAGCACCCCAAATTCTCCCGAAACGAAGCCTCTTTGCATCCTTTGGATGTTCGAGATTCAGGGATTTGGTGCATTCCGATTCCTCGTCCCCAACTTCTGCGGACGCGAAGCTCTGATGCCACAGTTCTAAACCTCGAACTAGCCTAGCCTGCCTCTTTCGTCGGGTCTCACCATGGAGCCAAACCTGCAGAGCTTGTAGAGACCGACCCTTCCTCCAGACCCCGAACCCCAAACCCAACCATGGGCCTCTTGAGACAAGGCACCCCTCACCGCGGCTCTGTGACGCCGCGACCCTCCGCAGCAGCCTCTCCGTCCGCTCCCTCGCCATCGCTGACAGTGCGGAGTGGTGCGGGCAGCGTGCTGGGGACCCGGGTGTTTGCACCTGATCCCCAGGTGCGAAGCCTAGACCCTCATCCACAAGAAAAGGCTGCAACCCCAAATCTCAGCCCAAACGTAAAGCCCGAAACCTTAAACCTCTACTCTCATGCCTGCGGAGAGGACAAGTTGGGACTCTGAACTAATGGCAGAATGTGTCCTGTGTCCTCGGGCACACAGGTTGGACGTGCCTGTTGTCGCAGCAGCCGACAGTGCACTGGATGAGCTGCTGGCGGAGGCGCCGCCTGGTAGTTGAGATCCTTCACTTTGAAATCCTGCATCCTGAAGCCTAAACCTTTGCTAGGGATCCTAGGTGGACACAAAAGCCGCTTAGGAAACACACGTTTTAGAAGTAAATGATCGCCGCTAGCCGCTATCCCTTAAACCCAGCACCCTACTGCCCTCTGCCAACGGCCCGAAAGTAGTGGAATCGGGTTTTTGAGCCATGGAGAGGGATCTCAGAACTTAGACATACACATGACCCTAGGGCCCATAATCTCGAAAGAACCACTCATTATATATTGGTGCAGCACCATATTGTAAAACATTTGCTTGACTATTCGCCGCACTAGTATACCACAAGACCGTGCTGAAAATCGATCATCCCCTATAGTAGACCCTTACACCGCACAAGCTAACACCTTGAAATCTGAAGCCCCTTCAAATTGGTCTAGCTGATTAGATAGTCACTTAGACCGGCAGCCCACAAAGCCTAAACCCGAAGATTCGAGCACACCCCAAAGTCAAGCACGGTCTCAAAGCAAAGAGTAGGCCCAGAGTCCCTAAATCACCAAAAACACCCAATCCATAAGCAAAGCTCGAGGCTTTGAAGAAAAAATCCAGCGGCTTAGAACCCGAAAGCCTCTAACTTTCAAATTCCCAGATTTCAAGAGTAGACCCGAAACCCCGAAGCCCTCTTTAAGCACAGACCTGTCCTTTGTCCTTCTGCCAAAGCGATGCTGTCGTCTCGGGAAAGCCTCAGATGCGCCTCTTTGCACCGGAAGCTGAATTTCGGCTACGAAGGCTGAGTTGGCCCAAGGGCAGTAGAAGGTTTCGCATAGTGTTCGGCTCAGGATGGCTCTTTTCGCTAACACCGTGGTGGAAAGCCATCGCATCAAAGCTTGGGTGTGCGTCATCAGCTTGTACTCCGTGCCGACCTTGTTCTTCGCTTACCAATCGCGAGCCATCTGGTTAGGCGAGCCAAGCATGCAGACATCCATGTCTTCATCATGGGGTGATTTGCCGACTTTCCTGATATGCACGGGAAAGCAAGGAGGAGGATCACCGCACCTCTATACCAAGACTGGCCTTGACTTTTACGGCTTTCAGAACCGGACCAACCAGGCACAAAAGGATCGAGTCTCGTATAAACTCTACCCACAGCTGGAAAAGTGCATATGGAGCCTCTGAGGGGCAGGATGCGAACTTCAGACCTCACGGTTGACATTATGTTGAAGAAGAACATGGTTCCAAGCTCACCGAGCAACTCGCTTTGCTGAGCCTCGACCACAATGCCTTCCCGCCCGTGCAACCGCTAACAGGAATAGTGCCCGGCAACACCATTGTCGAACTTCGCAAGATCAGAAAAGGATGGATTGGCACACGCGGTTCCACAATCAAGGATGAGCTTCAAGACGTTGTGACCCAGTTCTTTGAGCCAACCTTGAAGGACAGCTACAGCACTCAGCTCAAGTACTCCTTTCCAGATCTTGATATCGAGTCTTGGAATTTGACAAATAAGGACCAGTCTTTACTCAAGAAGTTGCCTCCGAAGATTCGCAAGGTGCTGGTGCAAAAATTCAAGATGAAGAAGCAAAACTTCAAGTTGACCATCAAGGTTGCTGCAGATCATGTCATGGAGGAGGTGGAGATTGGCCGCATCCCGCAACTGCTCTACTTGTTGTCGCGCATCGGTGGTTACATGTCGGTGCTCAGCCTGATACTTCATATCGTTTTTGTACAGCGCTATCCCGAAAGCCATGTTGTACAGACATACGAGGCAAAAACGCTCTTGTTGTGGGGCGACGCTCCGGAGGGGCCTCGCGGCAACGATGCCAAGCCCGATCCACGAGAGATGGAGGCTGCCTAAACTGGGATGGCAATTTGATTTTGCATGCCTGCTGCGGAAACCACGGGCCGGATCTTAACGACCGCCCTGTTTGCTGGCCAGGCCTGAATAAGAGGGGTTGTACAAAAACCCCCACGTGTAAGACGATAATAGGAGGAAAATAAGACAATAACATCAGAACAGATGAATCGATGGAAAACGGGGTTTCTTTACAACCCCAAACACGGGTCGGATCTTAACAACCGCCCTGCTTGCAGTCTAGGCCTGGATAACAGATGTTGGGCAGAGTTGACCTGAAGCTCCGGTTATTTCCCGGTTCATCATGCAACATCTAGACCAGCGTTGATTGTTCGCCGCACCCCTTGGTGCCGGGGCTTTCGTTCCTTTGCCCATCAGTTCCGGCTGGCGGCTTAGTCTGTGCCGGGGCTTTCAGCTCTCGAGTGGGAATTTACCCCACGTGCCTGTTGGGGCACGGCGAATTTTCTCACCCTTGCTTGTACACTCCTGTCCTTCTGTGCGCTGCGAAAAAATGCTCAACCTGCAGTGTTGCGGAGATCTTCTGGTCAGCCTGGCAAGCGAAGGTGGCTGGTTCCATCTCTGAATATTAGTATTGGTTCCTATTCGGTCTTATTCTGCGCGATGCTCAAGGAGTGAAGTCCTCAAGCGTCCATGTCTGAAACTCGGTTTCAGGCCACCCGTGCAGGGCTTCGCACGTCGGTGGCTCACTCGCCGCTTGATTTCGCAGTTAAGGACAGATCAACTTGCAGGGCTTCGAGGGCATGACAGTCTAAGCTAGAAAGTTGGAGCATCAGTAACCGAATGCCCCTAAGGTAGAGTAGAGGGAATCCCTGCACTAATCATCCTCAATCCATGTTCCAACTTTGTGGGCTTCACTATACCTATAGTCTCCATTGTAGTTCCCTTTTTTGGTTATCCAATTTTATGGTTGGGACCCTATAATAGAGATTTTGGTTAACCAAAAAAAGGAACTCCAGTGGAGACTATAGGTAGAGTCTTCGGCTTCCGGGTTTCAGGGTTTATGTCTCGACGGTTGGCTAGGTTTTGAGTTTGTTTGGTTTAGAAGCATGTAGGATGCAGGGCTCTAGCATTCTGGGATGATGCAGTGTAGGATTTTAGGGCTTTCGGGTTGAGGAGTGGGTGGCACGGTCAAATTAGCCAGGACAGCAGCAAACAACTGGTAGGACTGACAGCGATTCTGAGGGTGTGGAGGTGTGGAACTGAGTGGGGCGAGATTGCTACGGATGTGCCATTACTCACTACTCGGGCTCTTGCCGTTAGGCCGCCAGACCGCGGTCTCGTACACGCCATCACGCTTCGGCCGAGGCCATCATTCTGAACCTGAAGACCTAACAAACCTACAGCCCCAAAATCACTGCCACCACAAGACCGAAACCCCAACCCTATGACAACTCAAACCCTTATCACCCAGCACCAAAATCCCAAATCCTTCGCCTCAAACCTCCATGCGAGCCGACCCAGGCCTGCAGCCGCCGCAGCCGCCAGTGTGGGGTCCTCAGGACAGCAACTCGCATGGCGGCCTACGTCCTACGAACAAAAGGGGCCTGAAGACTTGCTTAGCGTTCCTTGCGCTGTACTTGTACTACAATGTACACTGAAGCTTTATTCTAATTACTCCGGCCCCCTTTACCACTGTTGCTCGCTTGATACGAAGTTCATGGGGGGACTGGCTCTGTAGGGTTCCGTTTGAGCCGTTTTATGTTCAAAGATGGTGGTCGTTTAGGCTCTTTGTCAAAGGGAACCCAAAACAATTTCATCTCCTTGAGCGAGTATACAGAACGGCAGCTGTTGAGGGATACGACAAGGGCCTGAGTACTTCATGCAGGCCTGGCATTTCGATCCCTGTTACAATCCTTCTCAAAGGAGGGGGTTGTATGAATCAGGGGTCTACGTCAGTAGCATAGCCCCGTTCTAGCCCACATACAGCTATCCGAAGATCCCAGCGCTACCACACCCATGTCGAAACCCCAGCAGGTGCTCACGGAAGCAGGGACGAGTCGGACCAGCCCACTGGCTCAGCACGCTTCGTCTGGGCACTATAATCCTTATTGGCCGCCGGGTTTCACTATATAACTACTTGTTTGTGGGTGCGGGGTGCGGGGGTTGGGTTTAGAGTTTTGATTTGATTCGTTGCAAATTACAATTACGGTAGCATGCCTCTTATGGATGGCGCAGGATTTTGTCCATCTGCCGTTGGAGGTTTCGAGAGGAGTGTGATTGTCGTGTCATCACAGACCCGAAAACCTGAACCTTAAACGCCGGGCTCAGTAGCTGACGATTAATTCGTGCTGTTTGTGAGGGTGTCTTAAAGGGCCCACAGCCCGATGCATGAAACCGACACCCGCCGTGGGTTAAAAGTGGATTCCGAATCTGGCTTGCTAAAGACTAAACCCTACCAACAAAAGGCACCAGGAGAACCAATAGACTCCTAAAGTCTCAGTCTAAACGAGTCTAAACCCTACAAGAAAAGAACAACCAGCAATTCCAAACCTTGAGCAAACACACACGAACAAGAACAAGCAACTACCCTGCGCCTCCCAGACGATGGGGCGTCCCCACTTTTCAATCCGACCCATCTCCCCTCCACTTAAACCCCTCTCGCCAGGGTTTGGGATTTAAGGACCAGGGCATGGGTGTTTAGCGTTTCGAAACACCAGCTTCTGTAAATCCTCGATCCTGAATCTCCTTATAGAATCCTATGAAGCCCACCATCAAATCCTGATAGAAGCCCTCAGAACCTGGCAAACAGAGCCCCATTAAACCCCGAAACTTCCAAACCGGAGCCCGGTTAAGGTCAGAACAATTCAGTCCTCCGGCCTCTCTCTGCTTCAAGAGGCCCAGCGCTCGTTAGTTTAGGGTCCATGGGTTCAAGAAAAGGGGTTCTATAGGGTCATATGGCGTGTTATATAGGATTCTTCCGGTGTTGTAGTGTTCCAGCATTGACTTTTGGCTCATCTTCAGTGAGGTTTATGCGTTCGTGTTCAACTGAAATGGCTCCTTCGGCACAACGGTGATTTGTTGCGATAGAGTTGCAGTTGGGGCTTAGAGTTGCGTAGGGGAACCACAGCCATGAAAGGATCACATGGATCCCCTACATCCTTAGCTTAAAGCTGTGTCGAGTGCTGGCCGTTCCAAAGTCCGTTGACTGCAGCTGGAAGTTGGGGATCGCTTTGGTTCAGTGTTCAGGGTTTGGGGCTTCGGGGGTCTGACGATTCGGGTTATAGCCCCCACCTTCGGCCGTCGTTGGCAGGGATGTGTTCCCGAAGTTGCAATCACGGCAGCTCAGCTCCCAACTTGGAGTCTACCTCTAAATCCTAGCCTTAAATCCTTCAGTTGCGAGTTTAAACTTTCCGGATGTACTTGCAGCCAGCAGGAACCCCACTACCGAGAGTCACAGGCCATTCCGAAGTGGCATTCGGAATTTGGAGAGGTTAGGTAAATCAGGGGCAATTTCGGGTTTAGGGTTCGGGATTTGAGGTTTCCTCGAACCTCCAACGACACTCAGACCCCAAATTCAGTAGATGCTTGGAGCCTTTGGGCTTCATGGGTCCTCACTCTCAGAGATATTGTTCCAGAATTGGGGAACCGGAAGATTGCTGTGCATAATGTACTGTGGGTGTATAGGCAGGCGCAGACTAACAAGTGTTAGGGATCCCAAGGGTTTGCCACTCATGCAGTAGTCACAGCTGGGCAGATGTTAGGTCCAGGTGTAGACCCTAGGCTTTCAACTGGGTTTAAGGATGACTCGACTCTGATACCGTGTCGCTCTGCAGATCGTTCAGGATAGAATTTTGTATGACGGGGTTTGTTCCGAGCCGATGTTCCGTCGGGCAGCTGCAGGAAGAAATTAGGGTGGGTTTCAGATTTCATGGATGTAAACGTGGTAGCCGTGCCGGGTTTTTCAAGGGCTGACTGGGATGCGCAATGGTACTATTTTGGAACTGTCAAAGGTATCTTTCATGGAGAGCTCCGGAAAAACTGGGTCTGAAGCATTAGAATTAGGTACCTACCCTATGTCTTAGTTATAGTTCACATATTACCACAGTATAACATACCACCAAAGAAGACATTACTCCGGTCTATGAAGCCCTATATTATTGTTGGTTTTGCCCGGGTCTGATTGCCTAATACCAACAGTCAGAACCATTAGCATCAGTATGATTAAGAAAATCTGGGGCAGAAAACCTCTGGAAATAGGAACGAGAGTGCGGACAAGAAGCAAGCATAAGATGTGAATTAGGATAACAAACAACAACAGCAACAGTAACAGTAGCAACGATAATGATGAATCCGCTTCTTCTGCTGCTTTCTAAGATTAACATGAAGAGCCCGAATGGTCGCGACCACAGTCAGAGCTTCGCAGGGCTCGCTTCACTGGTGACCTGGGCTAGCCCTGGAGCCTCTCGCCTGCGACAGCTGTGGATTATGGCTGGGTAAGGTCTCTATGAAGGTAGGGTCTTGGGTTTCAGGGAACCACAGATGTGAGGTTTCTATAAGGCAGCGAAAACGGGGAGTTCTACAAGGGTTCTATCACCGGAGTTCTATCAGCACCAGGGGTTCAGGGCAGAGTTCAGGGCGTTTCTGGCTTTACGGTTGCGGTGGTTCAGGCTTACCTGAAGCGCTGTTGCTTTCTGTAAACATAAACCGCGAACCTTGCATTGGCCCCTCTTGTTTCCATCCCAAAACTTCCGCTGAACGCAGCGGGGAGTCCATACCAAGTTCAAGCAAAGACACAACTTGAAGCAGGTGAAGCACCGGAATCGAAGGAAACACCGAAACCCTCAGACCTCAATTTGTACGAACTGGAACAGCGTTCGATCGAATTGTTGAGCATACTTCTAGCATAATTGACCATCAAAACCCCCAAACAACCCACAGCCTCGGCTCCAGTTTCTGGCTGAAAGTGGCGGCAAATGTTATCCTGTCTTTTCAGGCAGGCCCCTACATTGCACCAACAAACCTAAAAACCCATACCGAAACTTCTCGCAACCCTGACGCCTCTGACTCCCTCTACCTCAACGCCTGCACAAAAACCGAAAGTCCTCAACACCCTGTACGGACACCCTGAAACCCTTCAATCTCTCTCGCCACGGACATGAAATTCCCAGCTCAATGAACTCAGATCTTTCCATATTAAAGCATGTTTAAGAACCTGCCAGGTTTCGGGTACATTCCTCATATCAGTGGTACAAACCACTAAAGAACCCTATTCAAAAAAAGGTCTACAAAACCGATATACACCATGCACACCCAAGATTCCTTAGTCAACGGGAGATCGGAAGATCTGGTACGTACCCAGAGGCTCCAAAGCCTTCAATCAGGCTATATACTTTAGATGCTAATTTAATAGGAACCCTCAACCTAAACCCTAAACCCCAAGGTATAGATTGTGATAGGAACCCCGATATGACTTAAGGTAGCCCCAATGTAAATGTAGCTTAAGGTTGTTTAAAGGGTGTTGGAGCCTCTGGGTAAGTCAAGGCCCTTCGCCTCCTCCTCGCTTCCTCGCGGGCACCGGGACCGGGAAGAATGCCAGGCCTCTGCGGGTTTCAGCTCAGGTTCGGAGGTTTAAGGTTTGGGATCTAGGGTTTAAGGTTAGGGTTTAGGTTTAGGGCCTAGAGTTTAAGGTTTAGGGTTAAGGGTTGAAGGTTAAGGGCTTGGAGTTTTAAGGTTGGGGTTTTAATTGGCTTAGAGCTTACAGGGCTTAGATATTAGAGTTGACAGGAGTCTGGCGTACCCAGAGGCTCCAAAACCTGCTGACCAATGACAATTTACCTTAAGTCATATAGGGGGTTCCTGGTTTGATATAAAGTATATTCCGTAAGGGGCTTTGGATCCTCTGGGTAAGATTTAGAGTGTATGGGGTTTAGAGCTCCACAGGGGTTTAGAGTAGACGACTTTGGCCTCGGGTTAAAGACATGAACACAAGCTATTGAAACCTGTCCTATTGAAGCGGGATCACCCTAACAAGTTCATGTTTCGTGTTTTGGTAGGAGGTTCTATTCAGGGCTCAGTCTAGGGTCTGGAGTTACGATTTAGTTGTTGGGTATTTTAGGGCTCGGGGCTTTCCAGCATCATGCTGTTAGGCCGGGTGTTAGGATTTGCATGGCTTTAGGGTTGCAGGATGCTTTAGGGTTGAGGGCTTCGGGCTCTTCAAAGCATCAGTGTAGGAGTTGAGAGGAGTCTGGCGCAGTTCCTATCGACATCTTGGCTCGATGGATTGAAACTTCATGCCCCAGGCCTCCGATTCGAGGAGCAGCTTATAGTTAGCTCTACCTGGAAAACTACAAAGCCCTACTTCTTTGTAGGGTCCCTTCAAATTCTCTATTTGGGCTTATCACAAGAGCCTACAGAAAAGTTGCTCATGCTAGTTTAAGGTCATGAAACATCGCCCGACTTACATCGTAGGAAAGGTGCAGGGCGAGCTGTGACTTCGGGGTAATCGTCGAAGTGAACCCCTGTATGACCGCGCACGAAGCAGTGTGTAGCATCCAGAACCCTGAAGCAATTATGACGTTTCGTTGAAGAAGCTTCGCGTACCCTCAAACTCGACTATGCTGGCCGTCCTGATCGCGCTTCCCTTCGTGGTTGCTGCTCTGGCTGGCCTCTACGTGCTCTATGCTGTCGTGTTGAAGCCGGCAGCCTGCCTGCAATTTACCGGACATGAAGCAGGGCCTAGATTCGGCCTCGATGAAAGGCTTCAATCACAAAGCCTAAACTGCACCCCGGCCTTTCTTATCAATTGGTGAGTGTACATGGGGCTGCATGGGAATCTTTGTATCGTTCGGGGTGTCATGATGGGGCAATACTACGCTGGCAACTTGGGATCCTTGTTAATAGCTACTCCGTGTGGTCTTAATTGTAGATTGTAGACGTATCTGTTCATTAAGGCTTATCGGGAGACCTAAGTAGACCCCCTACAACCCGCAATGGTTCATAGGCACAGGCATAGGTCCTGTGACAGGTAATACTTGTACCGGCACGATTCAAGCTTCGGTGTTGGAAAATGGGCCGGAACCTTGAACCATCGAGCCCTAACATAGAACTGGCTCTTTGATTGGGGTTGTAGCCAGGTTTTCGAGGCTTTTCAGCCTCTTTTCTTTTTATGTGAAGTTTCTTGGCGGTTCAGTGTTAGTGAGTATGCTTCTAGATTATGTATGTTGCCAAGGGTTACATACTACAGAGTGTGGTGCTGCGGTTTAAGGTTCTGTGTTCGGATGTTGGGAGTGGCAAACTTTACTTTAACAAACAATTTAGTTGTCGGCCGACACCCCGAACTACAGCTGCGCACACCCAATAGTTACTTAGGCCATTCTGAGACCGGAACCCTAAACCCTAGCCGAGAAAGAGTTCACCGTTCATTTGGAAAGCCTTCCGACGAATACCGTGTGCCTGAATTTGGAATCAGTCGTTCTACACTGCTTGTAGCAACATGCACCAACATGGAACACGATTGCGTGTGTGGACCCGGCTCCACAAACATAAGCCGCAAGTGGCCACTGCAACAGACCGAACCCTAAACCCTAAAAGCGCTAAACATCCCAGAACCCTATACTAAACCCTCAACTCCTACCCAGGCCAAATGCAGCTTCCGCCCGGCCCACGACGGCTCTTCAGCTTTGCATTCCAAGGCAGCCTCGATCTGAATGAAGACCGTAGAAAGCATAAGATACTCTAGAACCTTGTCCTACTGTTGATGATATAAATCCTGCAGTACCTTAAGGACCCTAGACTATGGGAATTTTGGTATATTCCTTATTCTGGGTAGTGCAGGTTTTATATCATCAACCGTAGGTGTTCATGCCCAGTCATTGGTTTCAGGCCCAGTCATTGGTTCCAGGTTATACTGCTTCCGACGGGAACCCTAAATCCGTTGTTCTCTTGGGTGAAGGTAGGCGACCCTTTGGTCATCCGAGTCCAGAAACTTCAAGAACTTGGAAGGTTGAGGGCGCAGCCGGCACGATTCTGCAGGGTCTTTGGGTTTCCCCGTCAAAGGCTGAGGGTACAGTCCTTGTGACTCTGCAGGGTGTTAGGCTTTCTCCATCAAAAAAGTGCATGGTGTATTTCTCCCTGCTTGTATGAACCTCTTGTAGAGCCGTGGGGTTTAGGGTACCGCTGTCAAGGGCTCGGGATGAGGTTAAAGGGAATGTCAGGGTTCCTCGATTCCGACCTTATCGGGCCACGGAACCTCGCAGCGCCGATGCTGCGCGGATAGTACAGGGTTTGGGATTTTTTTTTGAGAGCCAGTGAATGTGGAAGTCCCTGAAACTTTTGGGTTTCTGAAAAGTCCATTTTTATTTGGGTTTCAGAATATTCGCTGACATGTTGAGGTTTCTTCCTATGATGTCCGGAACCTCATCCCTAGAAGTTTGAAGAGCGGAAAATGCCATTTACACAGAGGTTCCACGTGGCGGTATGAGCCCTCGAAAGCGATATAGAGTAATGTAGAGCCCTCGAAAGCTAGGCCCAAAACCGAAAACCGAACAAATGCGAACGACCTTTCCGACGCTACCCGAAATCCTAACATATAAATCTTACATTCAAGCCCGAAAGCCAAAAGTCTATGCTCTAAGCCCTTCATCTCTGTTTCCTTATGATTTGAATGCCTTTCTTAGCAGGTGGTGATCTGCGTTGGGGATTCCCTCACCCAGGCCTTCTGACAGCTCTTTAGGGCTCTGGGTTGCCCTAAACCCTAAACCGGACAGTCTCAAGAGGATTTCCCTTTTCGGGGCTAGTTAACTTATCTAGGATTGGGATCGTATGATTAACGACAAGAAACTACGGGGATACTACCGGTAATGCTTTTCCGGGGTTTAGGGTCGACTGGCTCAGGACCTTTGGGGTTTAGGTGTTCAGGCTTAGAGTAAGTTAGTTATTGATTAAGGATGCCCAGCTTTCACGGTTTGGGGTTGCAGGGCAATGCGAAGTCTGGTGGCCTTTGTCTGAAGTTTTGAAAAAACTCCCTGAAGCTAAACTCTGGAGCCCTTCAACCTGAATCCGAAATTCTAAACCTAGGAAGGGGGGTTTTAGGGTTTAAGGTTTCATGTGCATCCAAGATCGAAATAGATTCGAAAGCCGTAATAGGGATGGGCGTTCAGGGCCTATGGTGGAACATATGTAACATCACAGCTACCTGCACTACCTTAAGTAAGTCTGACCATGTTATCCTAACCATAAAATATACCAGAGCAAGGTAACTCAAAAACTTATATATGTAACTTCGAACATTATTCCAAGGGGTTCTTGCAAGTTTTCTACTATAACTATTGCACATAACACCCGACACCCGGAGGCCACAGTCTCGGGCGACTGGCTGGAGATCTTACGCTCTCGATTTCCCGAGCTGTCCTTTCTCAATGCTGGCGTCAACGGGGACTGTGCCTACAACGTGGCCATGAAGGCATCAAGTATAGAGTCGTGGGTTTAGGATTTAGGGTTTAGGGTTTGGGGGCCATGAAGGCACCAAGACAATTTGGCGCCAACTAGCCCTCAACCCTAAACCCGAACCCAAGCCCCTCAACCCTAACCCGTGGCTTGGGGGCTTTGGGAGGCCTTGGCTTGTGGCTTTCCAGGTGTCCGGGCTTGGTGGTTGAGGGTGAGACGTGGGTTATGTAAACATCTGCAAACCAAGCGTGTCTATCAAGACAAGGTAACCAAGAAGAGTACTATAGTTGAGGGTGTAGGTAGCCAAGAGGGTCAGAACGTACGTACGTTGTCGAATGCAGCAGAAAGACCATACCATCATCGTAGTACGTATGGACCCTTTGAAAAATCGCTCGCGCCCGAAACCCTAAACTCTGTGAACCTGCAAAAGCTCGCTGAACCCTGCCTTTTCAAAAGGGTGGCCCCCCAAATCCTACCGCAATCCAGGCCAGGGCAATCCGTGAGTGTCAGCCAGCCGCCGTCGTGGTCCTCATAGGGACCAACGATGCCAAGGCAGGGGTTAGCGGTTAGAGCTCCAGCTTCCGGGTTGAATTAGGAGTTTTGGTTCAGGTTGGACCGGGTTTTTGAAAGTTTGGCGTGGGATGCCCCATTCTACTGAACTCCTATGATCCCGAGGGCCACCCGGACGTTAGAAGCCGCTATAACTTCGCATTTTCTTTGTCATGGTTGGGTAACATTTTACATTTTCATGGGCACTTAAAACCAACAAGGAATAAAGACATAAATTTGTAATCCTATACCAACCATGAACTAGTTTTGTGGTCCTGCACGCTGCCCGGCCGGGATTTGGAAGCCACTCTGTCGTCGTCCTTGATCTTCGTCTTCAGGGTTCCAAAAGGCTCCGTTGGAGGTATGTACAGGAAGGTTTGTGGCTAGCAGCACAATCAGAGCATCACGGGTGCTATTGTTACGTGTGCTTTTCGGCCGCGCTGGGTAAATATAACACAGGCTTCTGTGTCTTCTGTGTCAGATGACGTTTGGACGTACAGGTTTTGGCGACAAGAGTGGCCCAAACGCATGTTGAAGCCAGGAAGAACCTATCACACCTTCCAAAGGAAACGAACTTCAGGTTTCGTGTCCTAGTCCTCGGTGGGAGCTCACCATCGTCATAGCCCTACAAGAGCCATCATTGATTGATCCTCTGTAAGGTAGACTATAAGTGCAGATACCAAAAGCCCCCAACATCCCAAACGCCAGGCAGAAGTGAACGGGAGCTGGGGGAAGCACAGCCGGCTTTACAACGGCTTGCCTCAGGAACCGGCAGGGGGTGTAGAGTCGAAGAAGTTAGGCCTGAAAGTTCAACGGATGATGATATAAATCCTGTAGTACCCATAACAATGATAATAAGGAATATGCCATAATTCCCATAGTTTAGGGTCCTTCAGGTAATGCAGGATTTGTATCATCAACGCCTTCCAGTGAGCTTCAGCGTTTAAGCTCCCCCCCTCATGTGCACAGCGAATATCAGGACCTTCATGATTGACTAGAAGAGGGTTTCAAAGAAGTCTTAACGGAGCTTAATTGTTTTATCCAAGTCTATAAGGCCTTGGTAGGATTGTATCGGAATTGTTCTGGAGACTGCCGGTAGGCCCTGTACCGTCTGCTTCTGGAGAAATGAGCTTTAAAACCGTCAGCAGTGTTATCGAGACAGCCTTGAACACCCCCTAAGTCCTACGCCCTGAACCTTTGAAACCTGAATCGACAACCACGAATGGTGTCTTTTCTAAAGAAGTGGTTACAAACAGCAGGCAGATGAAACACAAATTCAAACGCCGGGTGAACAACAAGAGAAACAGCAACGTCACCATGTAAAGCCCTAAACCAAACCCCTACCTTAAACTTGCATGACCTACTTTTTGTAGGTTCTCATTCTCAACCCTAATAGAGAATTTATCAGGGCCCTACGAAGGAGTAGGTTTTGGTAGCTCAAGCAAGGTAAACCCTGAACTCCCAAACTGCGAAGCGCAGGACTGTCTGGTTCTTAGCAGGGAATGGGGCAATGGATGCAAATATCATAGACCCTAGATAATCCCCAAAAGCAGTCTCCATAATCCATTCCCCCATTCCCCTAAACCCTAAACCCACTAAGAACCAGACAGAGGAGCCCAGCTACGACTTCTTCCGCTCCTCCCTGGGATCGGCTCTCGAAATCCTTCTCGGCCCTGATCCTTCCCAGAGTCTCTTGGGTTGAAGTATTCCCTTGCGGATGTCTTTTAAGGGCTCCTGTAATTAAGGGTTCCTTTAAGGGTTTAGGGCTTGAGAATGAGGGTTCAGGTTAGAGGTCTTGAGGTTAAGAAGGAAAAGGGGTTGTGGTTAAAGGGTTTCGGCTTTGTGGGTTTGGGGTTTAAGGTCTAAGGTTTGATGGTTGAATTGTTTCTTGGTTGCGTTATTTTTGCCATGTGTCTCTGGGAAGAGCTTTGACAGCAGGTCTTTGGTTTCGCATTACGACGTGTTCCGCTTCTTGCTGGTTATTGCGAAACCCTTGATAGAACATATAGCCCTCTCATTTCAGTTGCAGATACGGCTTGAGGTTCAAGTTGTCAGAACCCAGGACCTTGTTTGGCGGTGCTCACGCTGCCCATGCTCGGCGAGAGCCCGGAGCACATCGGGAACAGGGAAGTGGTATCTGGACTCAATCACTTCAGGGCTGTGGGATTCTAGCTTGGTGTTTGAAACTGGTAGGGGTGGCCGGGAGATTGGCTTGTGAGCTTGGATGTGTTTCAAGGCTCAGGTTTTGGGGCAAGTGCATGTGGACCCAAGTCCATTCTGTGCTGGTTGAAGGATGAGTGTCATAACGAACAAGGTTCCCCCCCGCCTGGCGAGCGTAGAAAATCCTGTCCGCGACGTCCTTCTGTTTATAAGGTGTTGCGGAGCCCTAGTTCTTTGTGTGGATATGAGTCGCATAGACTCGGCAAACTAAGCTTTAAACCCCAAGCCCAGTTCCGGAAGCGCCCTCCTTTCAAGTAGTAGGATCCGAGTGCCTTGTCTTCAGCCCCAGCCCTAAATCCCACACTTGGCCTGCAGGTGCCACGATACAACCAAGCTCTCCAAGATCTTGCTGCCGCTGCCGGCAAGGCTGGCGGTGACCTGGAGGTCCTCGACCTCAACAGGGCCCTGTGGCTACGGGTGCAGGACGATCTGGACAAAAGGGGGGCTTTTAAGAAAGAAAGCAGGGTTGTGGAGGCTGTATAAGGCTTCTATCGGGGTTCTACACTGCAGCTTTTGGACCGTGCGCACTCCCGTAGTCCAACTTCCACCCGCCGCTCATGGGGCCCCTGGCCTGCAAGGTCGGGGAACTTATATATTGAAATCTTGTCACAGCAAAGTACAAAGTAACGTTGCAAAGGTGGTATTTGTAGTATGCTGTAAACCACCACCTATAGTAAGCAATACCTGACACCCACAAATTCAAGGGTACCTGTTCTTCCTTATGCAAGACTTGATGTTCAGGCAAGGAAACCACATGAGTCATGAGGCCAATACCTTGAAATCATAAGCAAAACCCTAGAATCCTAAACCCCGGCCCTCAAACCCAACTACACCGAAAGCCCCGCTGAAGCCCTTGAATCAAAGGGGAAATAGAGGGACCCTTAATGGGGACCCTACCCTATAATGGGCTATATAATGGGTATATAGTAGCCATATTAAGGGTATATACCTAGGGGTCCTTATTAAGGGTCCCTCATTAGCCCCTTTGACTTGAAGTGAGGAGATGGTATCTACCCAAAGCTCACCGGAGCCACCTCCTGTGGATGAGTTTATGGGCCTCATGTGGCAGGCGCGTTTTTGTCACGTCATTTCGCGTTCCATTAGAGTTTTGGCGTAATGAGCTCCGCTTGGGATCAAATCCGAAACATTCGATTTGTGGTTTTGGTACGAGATTGTGCGGATTAGTGTCCTGTATCACTGGCTTCATTTTGAAGTTTTCAGAGTTCTGAACCCTGATACTGAATTATGACAATAGCCAAAGCAATGATCACATTATCAACACATGAACGATGATAGTTTGATAATGACGAGCTCTTTGCAGGGCGCTGCTCTCCACTACTTGCTGGGTTGGAGCTGGGATTCCGTTGGCCGCCGACAAGGGCAGAGGGTGATGTCCGATGCCTTGCACCTGATCCTAGGCTTGCTTCGGGTATGATGGGTTCTTACAGTTTCGGACGCGTGTTTGTTTGTTAAAGGTCCAGGCCCAAACGACACCTATAAAGTGCATTTAGGGCATGAGGCACCAAGTAGAGACGGAGTCACACCATGCGTCGAATGGGAAAGAGACTCAGGAATGACACCGGGGCAGCCGTCATCGCTCAGCTTGTTGGTGATTGGCTGCTGAAAACAGGCGTGGCTTAAGGACCCCCTGCTTGCTTACACCTTCTTCTGGGAGAGCTCGACTGCTACGACCGGACCTGTCGAAGAACGCCACCAGCGGATAGTGACAGCTGGGCTTTTGGAAAAGGTATCGTTTTTGGTCAGGCAGCTGAAATTCCGTAGCAGCATCGGTTGCAATCTCCCCTCTCATCCTACAGTTGGCTCGCATGTTCGCAACTTCCCGTAAGAACACTGTGCTGCAACTTTTAAGTTTCCGTCTAACCCAATCCCTATTCTCGATAAAGTTGGAAGCTCCCGAAACCCTACAGAAGCGAGAGCCCTAAGCCGCAAAGCTCCTGGACACTCAAGGATTGGAGACAGCCACCTTGACCAGAGCGAGACCGTCAGTCGAACTTCCCCGTCCAAACCTAGCCGGAACACTGAGATGAGCATTCACATCCGCGTGCGCCAGCATGTGGCAGTCTGCGCAAATTCGGTCACCAGACATAAGGACCACTAAACTGAGAAACCCCGACGTGTTGCCTCATGAGACCAGTTCAGCAGATGGTGCTGATAATCAGGCATCAGATGCTAAGTTCGAAAAGGCTTTTTCTCGTAAGCATGCTTAGTATTTAGATGCCATCCACCGGCTTCGTTACTCTACAACCGAAAGCTGAACCCATTGGACCTATTTCAATTTCGATTCCCTGCTATGTAAATCGCCTTAGTTAACCTACAATGGGTAGATTTTCTGGGATGACAACAGACAGCCTACAAAGCCTGCAAAATCACTCCAACCTCTATAGTAATCCCTGTAACCCCAGAGACCTTTGGGTGTCCAAAGCCACCCCAACGCAAAGCTCCAAGTGGTCTTGAGCATCTTCTCGAACCGGCAGGTTCATGCGGTTTGGTAGGTTTGTGCCGGGTTCCTGAAGAATTCGAATGGGGATTCGTCTGTATAATTGCGCTTTAATTATGTAGGGCACCATATTGAAAGCCCTAGACATGACGCCTTGGAGCCCTAACCTCCAAACTCTTCAGGCCAAAGCCCAAAGTAGCAATACAGGCTCTCACACACAAGGGAAAACCCCAAACCACCAGAAGAAACGCGCTTGAAGCACAAAAGCCAGGCAACCGCAGCCTGGGTGAGGCAACACCGACGAAGGTGGGCAAAGCCCGGACTGGTTGAGGCTTGAATTCAACGATTTGGGTTTTTCAGGTGACGAAGGTTTCGAGTTGTGGCGAGTAGTTTGCGTTTCTGTTTAGTTAGGTGGGGTTATTGGTTGGGAAGTTTGGAGGAATTACGCTGTATGGCTGTCAGAATCTAAGCTAAGGTTTACGGGGCTGAGGATGAACAGATCGTCGGCCCAGGCCTCAGGGCTTTCGTCTGGCTTAGGCAGATTCGTTTGCCCTTCATTCACTGAAGATCCTGGCGGCAGGGTGCCACTTGGAGGCTGGCTGCCGATCCAGGAGGTACCAAGGCCCAGCCACGGCCGCAGATGAGTCCGAGATCCGCTATGCGATGAAGCTGGACACCCACGAAGCCGGCGGTGGTCACGACCATGTTGAAACAGTAGAGTCTTTGCTTAAGACTATGCGCAGTGCATATGCTAGTGTTGGAGATCTGAGAATGTGGAAAGTCCCGTGCTATCCTGCGCAGTCGTGGAGATTGTAGCCCAGCATACCCCAACCACAATAATCTTGCTTTCGACGTCAGATGATTGTCCGTGACCAGTCCGTGTCGACATCAGAACCGTGGAGTCGTAAAGTACAGGAGCTTCAAGAAGCATGGGTGTTAGTCTTCAAACATGATGTTTAGCTATCTTTCTCGTGCGGTACCTCCACAAGCCCTATACCTTGTACTCCCAAAGAAGCAGAATTCGACTCTGCAAGAACTGATGTTGTCGATGGCCAGTCGGCACTGACTGGGTAGTTAGTTTGTATTCTGGGGCTCCGCGTGTGCATGCTTTGATTTTCAGGTCTTTGGTGCATGATACGACCTGAAACGCTTGTCGTCGATGTGGTAAGAAACATATGATGTCTGTTTGAAGAATTGTTGGGTGCAGGAGTATCACCTGCGATACTTCCGCATCGCCCAGAGCCGAGCGGACTTGCTTGCTTTGTGTGAAGCTGACCCGGGTACGGAGGGTCGCAACTGTTCGGTTGCAGAATCAGTTCCAGCACCCTTTGCAGCATTTTGTGAAGTCCACACGCCAACAACAGCAAAGTTGCAGGGACTTCGAGGTAGCCTTCTCTTGAAAGTCTTTCGTTTCTATCCACTGGCCTGTGCCCTAGACCCTGCCCTGTATTACAGGGGTAAGGTGAGGGTTTAGGGTTGTTAGCCGTTGGTTTCGGATCGTTGCAGAGATTTGGGTGTAAGGACCGGGTAGCCGGCTCAACTGTAAAGTACCATATTAGAATTAATATTACGATTATGATGATGATGATGATGATTCTTGTTAGTAATTCTTACTAGTATTACTACTACTATGGAGAACGCTCTTGCCTCGCACAACAAGCATCGCAAAGCTTTACAAGAAATTCTCGAGCCAGATATGTGGTTTTAAGTTGTTTCGGGGTTCATGTTGACTTGTAACCGTCGTGGCAAGCTTTGGGAGAAACATGTAAGTATGTAGGTCAAATAAGTAAATACGAAGCATCTGTACAGAACGACACTTCAATATCGCAGCCTTAATTCGTATATAGAAGACTACATGTCGTGAAGCCCAAACCCGGAACTCCATAAAACCCCAAGAGCAACTCAAGAGGTCCTCCGAAACATACAGGGCAGACCCAAACCGCACTTCGGCAGCAGCGGCACTTCGGCAGCAGCGGCTTTGCTACCGATGCCTTACAAGGATCTAAGGAGTTTTTTGGTTTTCGGGTTTAGGGCTTGGGGACCCAAGGAACTTGTGGGTTCCAATGATAGGGCTTCAATCCTAAAGCCTTACCCAGACCCTCAAATGCAACTCCTCGTTGCGGTTATCCTTTCTATTCGGGGCTGAAGCCTTAGACCCTGAAACCTAAACTGCCCTAAACCCCTCAAGCCCAAACCGCTAGCTCCAACGCCAATTTGCTACCACCTAAACCCTTCAAACCCTGAACTCCCCGGAACCCGAAGGCACGAAAACTTCCATAACATGTAGAATTGCCAAGGTCGGCTTAATCGGAGAGGGCAGCTTTGGTAGCGTCTACGAGGCTAGGGAGTGCAATGAGTCGGGCTCAGGGCTCCTTTCTATTTTGGGATGGGGGTTTGGGTATGTGGAGCTTTAGGGTTTGAGGGTTTTTAAGGCTTGGGTGTTTGGAATCTACAGGCATGACGGGACATCGCTTCAGAAGATGGGTTTTTGGGATTGAGTTCGGGATTCAGGGTATTGATGTGGTATGGGCCTTTGCTCAGGTTTCAGGGTTTTTCTGCGCACCGACTTTGTCGGTGCTGAAGAAGGACCAGAACTCTGCATAGCTTGCAAATTCCGACCAATTATCAACATCAGGGCTCTACCGAATAACAAGAGCTGTGTCACCGGCAGCGCAAGTTGTCTCAAACAAAGTCCTTAAGCCGTTTGGTTCTTGGTAAGCACCTACTTGGATGCCTTTTACCCCAGGCAGAAAGAGCCGGCAAACCCCCCAAGATTGTCATTCTAACAGTTCACCGTTGAGGTTGCGGGAGGGGGCTAAAGGTCGTGGGGCTTGAAGTTTGGGGTGCAGGCATTGGGAACCGCGGCGTTGAGCTCGTGTTTGGTTGGTCGTTCCACATCATCGTGCAGTTGACGGTCTTTGCTGAGGTATTGGGTTTGGGCGCCTTTCAGGGAGCCAGATTTTTTACCGTGGTTTTTCGGGAGATGGGAAAGTTGCTAGGGACAGACAGTTTGAGAGTTATGGGGTATCCCCTTAGCCAGTAAGTACGCTCCCTCTACAGCAACATAACGTCGTAGAGTAGAACAGACAAAGATAGAATATATAATGCCGCAGATTAAAGATGTAAGCAGTAATGCAATACAGTACAATGCTGACAATACTCAGCCTTGGTCTAGTCTAGTCGTGACGCTGCTATATGCGCCTCCATGTGATCTAACATAAGAGCCAAGATATTCAGTATCGCTATTCCTCAGGGCTCCTTTCTATAACTATGGTATCGTGTAGCACCCACCAAACAGTATTCTAACTGCTCAGGTTCGTAGAGTAGGCTCCTAGACTCAGATGTTGTCTATCAGACCCACGTCTGCTTTGAAAGGTGTGCGACCTTCGCCCCACCTTGAGCCGGATCCTGACTGCCGGCTTGTAGGGTTTAGGGTCCCGGGTAGGATTTAGGCATATGGGCGGTTGTCAACATTGTGGTCCCTTTTTGGGTCCCTGTTATAATACGGCACCTAATGTTTAGGGTGCCCAAAAAGGGACTATAATTTTGACAACTACCTGTATGTTTGCGGTCCGAAAAGATGGTTCCAAGGTTTGGTATTGTAAGTGTCGCGCTGTCTTACGTGGTCTCCAAGAACAACCTAGGAACGCAATGAACCTACAAGCAGCTGTACAGAGGGTTTCTTCGAAACCTCAAGTATAGGATTTTATGATTTGTGAGTACTCCAACCGGCAGAATGATTTTGAACCTGAAACCCCTGCATCCCTACAGCCCCAACTGAAACCCTTATAAAGGAAGTGCCCAACAACAACCCAACGTCACATCGCCCAGGTGGTGCAAATCCCCTTGGTCTGGACCGGAGATGTGCCCTGCCGCTCGTGCTGAAACTGAGCGGTGTTTTGCAAAACGAGGCTCCTGAAAGGGGCTTTTATGATGCGTCAGAGTTCGCTGTGCTTCCGACTGTTGGGCTTTGTGGGTTTTCTTTGGACTTCATACCTTGATATCTCGGCCTGTGCTTACATCACCGGGACAAAATTCGCCATACGCAGAGTAGTCTGTCTCAGTACACCGTGAACACTGCCGCTGCCAAGGGAGAGGCTGCAGGTTCGGTTTACGTGGCCAGAATGGGGCAGTAGTAGAATTTCAATTTCTTGGCATAGGTATGTACGTATATACACATAGATAGAATGTAGTTCTCGATGGCGTGCCATTGAAATCTTATGTGAGGCGTCTGCGTGGGAAACGGTGTTCGAGTGCCTCGTATGTTAAGAACAGGCCGTGTGGCGAACTTTTGTCCTGCAGTAGTATTAGGGTTCTAAGTGTCCAAACTAATCGCGATCGACAGTCTACTAATTCAACTTAGATTTTGGGGTGCTGGGCGGGGGGCGGGGGGTGGTCTTGGAAATCTCGGTTTCGGCTTTAGTTTAGGTGTTGGCGTTAAAGGTTGCTTTGCTGATATCCCGCGCAATGTGCACCGATGCAGCGGGGAAGGTGTCAACGGGGAGGGCTCTAGTGGTGAGGGCTTGACAAACCCTACCCTAAACAATATATTCGGTGTTTAACAAGCGTCTTCCCAATAATTACCAACGGCACCTGCTGCGAAGAGTTCATGGATATCATGTATGTTGTTTACTTATCTCGTTGTTTCTGGCTTACTCTTTCATGTGTTTCTGTCTTTTGTTTATATAGACAGTGATACCGTACTTACTATAACTTACTATATTATACCAGCAACCCCAGTCAAATTATTTACCTAGTCACCTGGGAGTTCTGCGCCTTTTAGGGTGAAGGGATGTTGAGCCCTGATGCCCCGCACAACCCTTAAAAGAGGAGCCAAGCATTCCCAAACCAGATGCCCGAAATCCTGGAACGGAATCAGTTGAGGCTCACGAAACCCTGACCCCTAAGGCCCCAAAGTAGTTCTTTTTTGGGGTTGGTATATAGAATCCTATAAGGTAATCCCAAACAGGAACTACTTTGGGGCCTATGGGTAACCCTAACCCCAGGGCCCAGGATATCCCTACCTTATTGGGCTTCATGATAAGGGGGGGATTATGGGACTTCCCTATCCTAATGCCCTGTAGCCCCTTAACGAGCGGCACCTGCCAGCGCTCTCGAGGAAGATCCTCCATCGGAGGCAGTACCTAGCACAGGACAGCGGGGTAAGTAGTGCATTTCAATTTATTTGGGGGGTTTAATAATTCGAATAGGTTTTGGGGCCCACTATACTCAAAATACAATAAGGAACCCTAAAAAATTATAGGAAATTAGCTACGCCTCTCTAGTACACCCCAAAAGCCTTCATGTTTGGGGCTCCTCCTCCTGACGTCCGTGACGTTGTCTGAAATGTAAGTTCTTCGGGGTCGAGGTGGGGTCGAGAGTTTGGGGCATTCAAGGTGGGTAGGGTTGAGGGCTCATCAGCTTTAAAATGTCGCCTCATATCCTAACCCAGAAACGCGGAGCCCCGGTAAATCAGAAGCCCCCTTACCCATTAGCCTATGCCCGAGCCGTCCTCGGACACCCAGAGAGAGAAGGGGGAAGGGTGGAATTTCAGCAAGAGTGTCCGAAGTTTGGCATACTTGTTTATTTGATATTTTTCGTATTGCATCGTATCATATTGGGTTTTGTTGTATTGAAGCATCTGGCATTCAGAGGCTTGTGGGGTTCGGGTTTAAGGCTCACTTTCAGGATTTGGGTTTAGGTGCTTTCCGGCAGTGTGGGATTGGGGGTGTCGGGTTAATGTCCAAGGGTTTTTGTTGCTGAAGGCTGCTGGTCGAGTGCATCGGATTTAGGGTTTACAGCTTGGTTTGCAGGCTCTCAACCTAAAGCCCGAAACACAAAACCAAGACTTAAGCCGAAGCCTTGCTGTGCCTTGATTGGTGAAGCCATCAACCGCAGCTCCCCTGAGAAGCTGACAGGGACATGGGAGGCAGGCCACACCGCAAGGGCTGTGCGACACTCACTCACGCATGCACTCACTCACCTACTCACTGACCCACTCTGTCGCACATTCACGCTTCAAGCCCATACGCTGAATCTTATAAACTTAAGCTAAGCATGCTACTGCGAGAGGACATGCTGGCCCGTGCGAAGCAGGAACGCCAGGCCAGAGCCATCTAGAAAGGGCCTAACGTTTTAACCCCCGAGCCATTCAGGGTTAATGGCCTGGGGTTTACAGGGCTTACAGGGCTTCTATGTATGGCTTGCAGGGTTTAGGGATTCGGGTGCAAGCCAAACCCCAACGCCTAAAGTGCTTGAACCTGATTTGCGGATTTGAGGCGAGTTGTCACAGTTTTGTGCTTCGGGCATATTCAGCTCACAAGGGCCCATAGCTTGGCACCTCAAGCATAAAGCCATATATAGTATAGACCTTGAAAGGCAGAATCCTGAAGATCTAGACTCCTCTCTAATGGATTTCCTGTTTTCTAAGACCCCAGACAGTGCTTTCGTAGATCAAGGTCGGTAGCTCAATGAAATCCTCCAATGTAGAAGCCACATGAACTTCCCATGATTATTCCTCAGGTCTCAAATTCTATTTACGGTATAGTATACCCCCAAACCCTGCTCTAAGTATTAAGGCCCCTATATTTGTCAGAGCGAGCTGGACGAGAGGTTCTAAAGGCTGCGCGCCATCCCTTCATCGTTCGCTTGCTCTGTGCCTTCAGCGCCATGGCAGCCTCTTTGAGGGTTCTCGATACAAGCGTTGCAAAGAAGTCATGTAAGATGTTGTTAGAGTTCATGGTTGAAGATTTTGGGGTGTGACATGGAGGTCTAGCTGTACCCATAATTATTGCCTTTGATACAGTCGTCGGTGGAGTATCATAACGCTCCGGGCATCCCTTCTAGTTAGCACGCGGTCAGCCCGATATCGATATTTCTCCGGCTAAGTGGCATTTTAGTGTCTCTGGGTCAAGGCATGTCAAGTCTCCTCCTGCGGAGCATAGGATGAACTCGAGCTTCCGACTCATGTATTCCCTTGTGCGCCTCAGGGTTGCATACTCTGGTGATTTTTACTTCCTGCTGGGGCTTCGGCTGTGCAGCTTCTGGGCTTGGAGACTGCAGGGTTTAGGGCATTTCAAGCAGTGAAGCGCTGACGTTGCCTTTTTGCTGTTTCCACGGCTGCCTGTTTGGAAGATCCTCCTCCACCCCAAAACATGGCGAGTGGTCTAGCGCATGGCAGCATGGTGAACAGATTCGGTGCAACACGCCCTCAAACCCTGTTCCCATTTCAAAGTGCTCTATGTCGAACCTTGCAAACCCTTAACCCTTACTACAAAACTTTCGTACAGAGGTTGCGGAACCATTTCAAGACCCCCCCCCACTGTCTTCACGGAGCCCTTTATAGTGGGTGAGAGTTCAGGCATAGCGCCAGTTCTCTTGCAACAGCCCAGCTTCGATGCCCAGGAACACCGGGTGGTGAGATGGCACTCGTGATGGAGTGCCCATCCGAGATCAAGTCTGCAGGTTTGAGGGGTTCTCTGGATATTCTACAATCCCTAACAGTCATACATAAGCATTATGTAGAGCCTCGTGTGTCCTGTAGAAGAGGCTTGTTGGGGTTAGGGTAGGGGTTGGGGTTTGGGGTCTTAAAGGCCCAGACTGCCCAATAACCTGCTTCAATAGTGATGCCCTGTGCTTGTGTGGTGATAGTCCGCTTTTCATTTCGTAGGGTTTAACCGTTTAACCACAAACCCTATCCAAATATCTGTTCCGTTTGTCTGGCTATCTATCTATCTGTATATGTCCGTATCCAGCTATTTGGATACCTACACGTATTTACCTATCTATCTGTAAAGACGAAGTCTTGCCACACAACACGAATGCATCGTGAATGTGTTTGTATGTTGATGTGTACGTAACATACAGATACGTGTACATTGTTACACATATGCACACATGGGTATACATGCACACCAGGTACTGCCCCAACGGCAACCTCAACGATTTCATCGTCCGCAACGGCCAACCAGGTCTTCCCGAGGTCGGGGTTAAGGGTTTAGAGCTCGCAGGATTTAGGCTTGGGATTGAGGATTTCGGTTGTTAGGACCGAAGTTAAACATGATGTACGGCCGGTTTCGAATAGGTGTAGACCCTGGAAATGACAATCTGTCACTGTTTGGACAAGAACAGTCCTAGGGAAGGTGGTTGTGGATACTGGTTTGCATTACCCGAGCTTGCTTTATGGTTTACTGTTTTGGGCTCTCGTCTTGAACAATAACAAGCAGCCGGGAAAGGGTTGGGGGGGGGCGGGGGGGGGGCGGGGTGAAACACTGAATGTTACACATCCAGGTGCCTGTCTGTTTCACGTATCACTTGCATGTATCCATGCCTGTTGCTCAAGGTTCTAGTGCAGTGGACTACAGCTGTGCGCCTGTAGCAAAAGAGACACCTGAGTGCCTGTGTTCCTGTACGCCTAGCGAGGGGATACACGTCCAGGTTACATCTCAACGTGGTAGCGGAGCTCCCGGGAAACGGGAAGCTTCACACTTGTGGAGGTACCCGTTCGGTACTCTCTACACAGGTGGAGGCAACCGGAATACCCGGTGTGCTTCACTCAGGTGAAGGTGACCGGAGTCTCTCCGGCACACTTCACTCAGGTGAAGATAACCGGAAGAGGTTTCTCCCGGGGCTCGATCCAAGAACAGCGCAATGGCTAGCCACTCTGCGACTATCTTTGAGCATGAAGGAGGAGATGATGACTACCTCCTCCACGGAAATGAATCTTTCGCGACTAATCATCGTCATCTCAATGAATTACACCGTCTTTCAGCTTTCCAGCAGGTGACCACCAAAGTACCTCCATCTTATGATGGTAGAAGCAGTTGGTTTGCCTATGAAGATGCGATCGATGACTGGTGTGACATTACTGAGCTAGACAATGATAAGCGTGGACCAGCTTTGAGAAATCGGCTAGAAGGTGAAGCAGCAATCCACAAGAGGCTTCTCGACAGAGATCGCCTGAAGGACCCGAACAACGGAGTGAAGTACTTCAAGAGTTTCCTGCGGCCGCTTTTCGTGAAGGGAGCAGCGAATGTTTTTCTCTATCGCTTCCAGCAGTTCATGAACATGCACCGTGGGAACGGAGACATGCTTCGTTGGATTACCAGGTTTCAACTCTCTGTTCAGAGAATGCAAGAAGCGTGGAACGATACCTATCTGCCGATCGAGGACCCGAACAATGCAGAGGTCAGAGCTTTCATAGTAGGACTTCCTCCAGAAGAACAAGAAAACCTTACGCCAGCTCAGGCAATGGAGAGAGCCAACGAACGGCTCAGAGAGCAGCATGCTCGGACCATTCCGATCACGCCCAACCTGGTCGCTTTGATCTTTGTGTCCCTGTCTGATCTGACACAGGATCAGCGTCAGGTGTTGACATCACTGATGGCGCATCGGAACCGAGTCCTGGCTGACTACAACACGGCCGAGCTTCGCGAAGTCTACCTGGAGATCTTCTGTACGACCAAGACTACCGTCGACAATCCACTCCTCGCTCCTTCCGGCCACGGTGGCCGCAAGACTTTCCTTGTGATCGACGAAGGATACTTGAATGATCATGAAGGCTACTGGGTCGAGGACGAGGAAGATGGCACCGAAGGTTTCCTCGAAGCGGATGAGGACGCCTTCTGGGTCTACGACGACGAGAACTATTCATGGTTCCAGCGGCGCTTCCAAGGCCGCAAGATGAGGCGCGGATTCAAGGGCCACCGTAAAGGCAAAGGAAAAGGTGGCAAAGGATCCAAAGGAAGGCGCTTCTTCAAAAGGAAGAAAGGCAGGTCACATCTTGCCGAAGAATCAGAAGCATGGCAAGCAGAAGGACAATGGCAAGATTACCAGTGGAGCGATCAGTCCTGGGATGACTGGTCCTGGTACGAGTCTGAGGAATCCTATGCAGCCAAAGGAAAAGGAAAGAAAGGAAAGAAGGGCAAAGGAAAGAGCAAGTTTGGCAAGGATGGAAAAGATGGAAAGTCCGGAAAAGACGGACAGAGCCAGCTTGCTGATGCTGCCCCGAGCGGCACCACAGCCGCCACAACCTTCTTCGTTGAACATCTCAACACTCCGAACTTTTCTTTCATGGCCACCGAAGAGAAGATCAATGAGATCGAGGAAGCCTTCATCTCTCAGCCCTTGACGCCGACCGCGATGGTGTTGGACCTGGGATGCACGAGAGCAATGGCTTCGAGAGTGGCCGCACAGGACCTCATGGAGTTCTGTGACAAGAACCAGAACTGTGGCATATGGTACACCATTGCTGAGACTACTTCTCAGTTCACCTTTGCCAATTCCGAGTCTACCAAATGCAACCAGAAGTTGGTCATTTGCATGTACGACCGGGACTTTGCAGTTCAATCCACAGAGTTCGACATTGTGGAACAAGGGCATGTTCCCATTCTCATGTCCTTACCTCAGATGCGCAATCTTCGTTTCCAGTTCGAGCTCCATCCGGAAAAGGCCTTGCTCAGCAGCCCTGTGCTGGGAATCAAGGATGTGAGGCTGAAGGTTGCACCCAGCTCACACTTGGTACTTGATCTTCTTGAACTCAGTCAGCTGATGTGGAATGTGCGTTTCAGCAAGCATAAGAAGTCGAGCTTCCTCACCTACTTCTCCCACTACGAGTACGGCTTCCATCAGAAGACCGAGGGATGCTGTTCTCATGAACAGGTACCCGACAATCTCGTGTTGGCGACTGATGATGAATGGGTGATCAACGAAGCCGACATGGAAATGATTCGCATCCACAAGAAGATGAGAAGAGTCAAGTACGAACCCAAGGCGGGTTATGTGCCAATTCCGTTGGAGTATCTGGACACCAAGCGCAAGACGATCATGGAGTTCTCCAAGGGAAAGAGCGTTACTCAAGAAGATGACTGGCGTTCTTCTGAGCTTTCTTCAACAAGAACTACTGACTCTTGGAAAGGCAAGACCATTTTCAAGATTCTGCCTGGTGGCATCGAGAGTAGAACCTCGGTGCCAGCCAAGTCCAAGGATCCAACCCGTGGAAAGGTAGGATCTCCAGAGGACATGGTTAGCGCAGGTAAGCCTGAAGACAGCTCGAAGAACACAGGAGCATCCGGAAGCTTTCCTCAGGGAAAGGCACCGGCAAAGAGAAGGATTCGAGCCAAGGGAAGCTTTCCACATGGAAAGGCACCCGAGGAACCGGCTCCTCCTCCTCTTGCTCCTGAGGATGATCCGGATCTTCAAGAGTACGAACCTTCCGAACCGGGGGATGCAGATTTGCTTCCTCCGAGTCCTCCGAAGGCCCCAGAGCCACAGTCGCTAGAACCTAGGAGGATCGCGCTTCCGTTGCCAGGCCACGAGGTCTCAAGGGCTTCTCCGCAGTATCAGCGCATGTTGGAAAAGCTGAACAATGATGTTGAGCTTTACAAGTTGCATGTGAAGCATTACCACATGAGTCCTGCTCAGTTTCGACGCAGGACCAGCATGCTTGGTCTGCCAGGAGAGATCTATGACAAGTACGACCGCATTGTCAAAGGCTGTCGTGTTTGCAGCACCTCGGTGCCTACGCCTCCGCGAGCCAGAATCGCAGGGTTAAGAGCATCATCCTTCGGTGATCTCATTTTTGTTGATCATGAAGAAATCAAGTTCGGTACTAAAGCCTACTTGGCTTTGGTCATCATTGATGGTGCTTCAAATCTTCTGTGGGCTACGGCTCTTACAAGCCTGGAAGCGCCAGAGACTCTGGGAGCTTTTAGACAATGGACAGAGGAGAACAACTGCGTTCCTAAGGGAATCGTAGGAGATCAAGCATTTTTCACGCCACAGTTCATGTCTTACTACAAGTTCCATGGCATTACTCCGTATCCATGTGGACCACGGACTCCTTGGCCTAATCGAGCTGAGACCGCAGTGCGTCTTTTCAAGCGCACCTGGGCAATCATGGCCAAGGCCTTAGCTGATGAGGGTTATGCAGAGAAGGTGACTGTTCGTCAAGCAGTCAAGAAGGTGGCTTGGGCAAGAAATTGCCAGCTTACCGTCTCAGGCTATTCTCCTTTGGAGATAGCTACAGGAAGACGGCCACCAGACTTGTTTGATGTCGAGAACAGTTCTCCTGAACAGCTCTCTGCCGAACCTGCCGAGGAGGATCGAACCACTCTGGAACTCCAGAGGATTGCCATGCGGGCTCATCAAGAGGCTAGACAATCACTTGACCTTCGGAAGGACCTTGCACGGAGAGTCATGCCGTCTGATGGTCCTTACTCGAAGTAGGGAAAGCCAAAAGTAGCGATTGAGGTCGCATGCCGTGTGCAGTTGTTTGCGAGCTCTTGTTACGGCTGTTGCGCTGGTTTAAGGGGAAGGCTGCGGAATAAACACCCCTTGGCCATGTAAAGAGAGCAAAGCCGAAGATCGTGCACAAATCACGAAGTGTACTGAACTGTTTGCAGTGAGATCACCAATTGTACAACTTAGATCTCGAAGTGCATACATGTTGCGTTGCGTGCAAAAGATTTCAAGTAGGTTCAGGCTGCAATGGACGAGCCTTCGGCTTCGACTGCGGTAAGACCTGTCCTTCAGGTTATGAGCGCCCAAGCGGGAAGCGACGCTGGTGCTCCGCTACAGAATGGTGTGATGCCTGGAGCTCCTCGCGAAGAAGGAGTGGAGGCGGAAACCGGAGCTCGTGGCTCGGGTCAGACGAATCCCGTCGGATCCGAACCCGGGCAAGAAGCGGGTCAAGGAGGAGGAAAGAGCGGTGGGGCTGCAGAGCAGGCACGGTCCTCACCAGCCGCTCCTACGTTGGCTGGCAACGATGTGAACCAAGACGGGGGACGTGCGGAAGCCCCGGCTACAGGTGTCATCGAGCAGGGATTCGAGACTCGCGCCGACATTGGCGGCCAAGCCACCACAAGCGGAGGGGAATCAGCTGCCCGTGATTCTGGATTGCGGGGTGGAGCGCTTGCAAGAGATGGTAGTGGAGAAGTCTTGGCTGGAGATTACCATACGCCGAGATCAACGAGATCATTCGGACCGATTGGAAGCGGCCCGAGACCAGTGTTTCAAGGTCACCTACCTGGGTGGGTGACTCGCCTTGGAGAGTTTTTCAAGGCGCCAGCAGTGCAATGGATGCCGAGTCCTATGCCATCGCCCCCGAGACCGCGTCTACTGAATATGAATGTGGACGAACAGCATGTGGATGCTGCCGAGCTGCAGCGGCAGGGTGTTGGACCTGGAGCAAGAGAAGGGTTTTTTAGGGTTTATGGTAATTCTGTTTACCCTAACCAACATACACCGCCCAGCAGCAGCAGCATTCCGGCAGAGGCGATTCAGGCAGAAGTGCAGCGGCAACTTGGAGGGCTGCTGGACAAGTTGCAGACCATGGAGGGTGAAAATATCAGGCTGCACGAGCAGCTTGCTCAAGCGCACCGGGAACTTCAAGCTCAACCCCTTCGTGATGTTGCCCCTGTTCCTGAGCCTGTAAGAGAACCCCGAACAGATCCTTGTCAGCAGGCTCGTGATTCGGAACCTCCTCGTGATCCACCGCGGGCCGCTGAAGGGCGTCCAGATCCGTGGAGAGACCCTCTCGGCGCATTGTGGGAGGAGCTGCAGTCTCGAAGGACCGCTCCTTCAGCTGAAGTACAACCTTTACCACAACCTCAAGCAAGTGCCGAAGGGACCCCAGAAGACCCTACAACAGCAATTTTGGAAGCCTTGACCAAGAACCTGACTAGTCTTCAAGAACTACAAGCCAAGTCCCTGAAAAGGGATGACTCGCCGGAGCAGGTCAAATCCAACGCCTCAGCTCTCACGCCTCTTCCAGGGCCAGAGGGCACCAATGCGGGCATCGTCTTCCAGGACTGGTTGGCCCAAGTGGCTGTTCCGATGCAGGATTTGTCAGCGTCTTCGGGCACTTGGTGGGCTGGCGTTCTAAGCCTTGTCAGGGAAGCTTATGCTACGTGGTTGGCGGCAACACCCTTAGAAAGGCTTCAGCTTGAACCTGTGGGTCATGAAGTTTGGACTTCAGCTAAGTGGACGCGAGTAAACTCGAGAGCGTGCTCGCTGATCTTGCAGAGTTTGGTGGAGGCGATCAGGTTGGACCTTATCGCGCGAAGGGCTGTGCAAAGTGCGCCTCTGATGCTTTTTCGATTGCACACCTGCTATCAACCTGGTGGTGCGAACGAGCGCTCAGCAGTGCTTGGGAGTTTGCAGAGCCCTACGGCACCGACAACAGTGGATGAGGCTTTGACATGGTTGCGATCATGGCCGCGATGGCTTCAGAGATGCAAGGATTTGAATATGATGGTTCCTGATGGGACGATCCTTGCGAGAGCTTTGACTATGGTGACTGCGAAGTTCGTGGCAGACAATGCTGACACACACTTCCGCACGCAACTGTTGCGGTCAAGCCTGAGAATAGATGGACAACCCAAGATCGCGGACGTCATCAAGTACCACCAGCACCTGCAGGCCGAGGTCGAGTCTATGATAGCAGCTAGGACGGTAGCGCCCACACCGGTGCCAGCAATCAAGGCTATGACTACCTCTACTACAAGCTCCTCAACCCCGTCAGGAAGTGCTTCAAAGCCCCCGTGCAAATATTTCCTGAAGCAGGGCGGTTGCCGGCGCGGCCAACGCTGCCCCTATGTGCACGACATGAACAGCGTGAGCAAGGCAGAACGAGCACGAAAATGCCTAGTATGTGGAAGTGAAGAGCACCGACAAAAGGATTGCCCGACGAAGACCCCCAAGCACAGCGGAAGACCCAGTGGAGGACAGGGATTCCAAGCGGCAGGTTCGACTTCATCTTTGACTACATCGCCAACGAATGCGCCAAAGGTCACCAGCGTGGAGCCGGAAGGAGAAACGTCTCCTGTAGCTGCCTCGCAGGTGATTGCGGGAGAACCTGTCTGGACCTTGGAAACGTTGCTTCAGGCAGCGGCGAAGGTTGCTGGAGCGCAGCCTGCAAACCCTAAGGCTCCATCGGTCAATGTGATGGCCTTGAAGAGGACAGTGGGGTCGTCTGATGAGTTGGCTATGTTTGCGTTGATTGACTCAGGTGCCACCCATGCGCTACGGAGATCCCTATCCCAGGAGGAGTGGGAAGAGGCAGAGCCCGTGACTGTGAATCTGGCGGGCGGCGAGTCTATTGGTCTTCGCATGAACGCTGCGGGCACGATCCTGGTGCCAATCAATTCGAGGACTTCGGCGATGTCGACAGCGCCGATTGTGCCATTGGGAGCCCTGATCAATCAGTTGGGGTACACCATGACATGGGGGAAAACCAAGTGCAAGCTAGAGGGCAAGAACGGAGAGGTGATGGTTCTTCGTGTTCGTGAAGGTTGTCCCGAGGTCACCGAGCAGGAAGCCTTGAAGTTGATTTCTGAGTTGGAGGATGCAAGGCTACAGGAGCTCCGGGAAAACACTCGTGATACGCGGTCAAGAGTGAAGGCAGCGGCGCTTGCGATGGAGAGAACCTGGTTTGACTACTTGATCTCGTACATCGACGGTGGTCTCTCCTCGCAGGCCTTGAAAGCAGTGGAGAGCGCGCCTTTTCTCCAAGAGGTTCCGCGAGAGTGTAAGGCAGGCCTCGTGGATGCAGTGCCGGAAGCGAATGGATGGCAAGCCTTGAAGGGTTTGGAGCATCTGAATCGAAGGACCAGAAAGCGACTATGGACCTCGAACAAGTGGTTGGTGCATTTGTATGCTGGAAAAAGGGAGCGGCGTGATTTGCAGCACTTGGAGGGCCACGGGTACACGATCCTGGAGTTGGATATCGAGAGGGGTCGAACCCATGATGTGTTGAGATCAAGTACCTGGCGAGCGCTGGAGTGGGGAGCAAGGATGGGCAAGATCGGAGCAATCATTGGAGGACCACCACAGACCACATTCATGATTTCGCGACATGTTGTGGGAGGTCCCGAGCCAGTGCGGTCCAATGAGTATCTGTTCGGGAACTGGCCAGGCCAATCGGACAGTGACGTTTTCAAGGTCAACCGGGAGACGCAGCTGATTACGAGGATGGTGTATCTTAATGCTCTTGCCACCGCGGGAAGAACAAGGGCACACTATGACCCGACTGTCAGTCGGGAAGTTGCTTTTCTTCTAGAACATCCTCGTGATCCTCGTGGGTATTTGAAGTTTCAGGACCCGCTGTACCCGGATGTAGTGAGCTTGTGGAGGACGTCGTTGTGGTCAGAGTATGCATTGGAAGCAGGGTTGCATGCCTATAACTTCGACATGGCGGCTTTGGGAAAGGCATGGACACGCCACACCACAATTGGCACCAATCTACATCTTCGGCATCTGGATGGGCTTCGTCTACGGTGGCACTCGGATGGGCCGGTTCGAGAGCGAGCGCCGGCATGTGTGTGGCCACAGGAGTTCTATGAGCACCTGGTCATCGCGTTGCGGGACTGGGGAAAGATCCCCAGGATGCTGAAGATGAGTGCAGAGCAATGGCGTGACCATGTCCGACGGGGACATCTTCCGTTCCGAGCGGACTGCTCTGTATGTGTTCAGGCAGGCGGTACAGGCCGACGCCACTCAAGGGTTGAACACCCATCAGCCTTTGTACTGTCGGCTGATTTGTCTGGCGTGGTGAAGGTGGGCGGCGTTGACCCAGATGGACGAGGAGCCTTTCCCCGTCCTTTCAAGTACATCTTCGCTGCAAAGTTGCGGGTGCCGAAGTCCTTCGTGGAAGATGGTCGAGGTGTTTGGCTTGATTATGATCCTGGTGAAGTGAACAAAGAGGACTATGAGGAGCAAGATGATGGGTTGGCTCCTGCCTAGAAGACGTGGCGTACCTTAAATGTACCTATACCCCCGTTTGGGCGCCGTATATAAGAGTCATTTGAAGTTTAAAGGACATTTGGTCATTTAAGAGACATTTGAAAACAAAAAAGACGAATCAACAGTTTTCGCCTCAATCGGGTCGAACAAACAAGTTCGCCATGGATTTCACGAATGTCACAGAACCAAGCCGAATGTCGCGGACAGGTCGGGTTTGTCCGGAACTTTTGGGACGGCCCGAAACCACAGAGATTGGCAGCAAGCAGCGATATATTCATCGCAGGCACGTGAAAAAATCGAGCCACACATGCTTGAGCAAATAACATTTGAGCCACACCTACTGTGATTTGAGTCCGGCTTGTTTTGAGCCATATAAAAACAATTCGAGCCACACTTAGGGTTTTAGGGTTTGTTTGAGCCAAACAACACTTGAGCCACACTTAGGGTTTTTTAGGGTTTGTAAGGTTTGGGCGTTGGGGTTTCGGGTTTAAGAAGTGGTGTAACATAGGTTTTGGGTTTGGGTCTCCCTGTTTCGTTCGTCGCCCTGAATGCCCTGAACTCGAAAGCGACAGTAAAACCCTTAAAGACGGAAGCAACACCCTTGAACCGGAAACTTAAACCAAAAAACCCTTCCACTCGCCGCCTTTCGACGTTTTCTCACTTGGGCAGCAAGCACTCCAGCAGGGCCTGTTTCGCCTGCACAGCATTTCTTTTAAGCAAAGATTGTTCTGCCGTTCGGTGGCTTACTTTGCGCAGGATGCGCACACAGTGTTTGATATGATCCTCGTCCATATAACAGTTGTCCCACCCCGGCGATCGTTTGCTCGGTCGCTTGTCTCTCAGCATGTGGATCAAATGATGAAATTTTGGTCGCAGCTTGAAGTAGTACTCCCCTCTGTCGCATGCTATTGTGGCCAGTGCACAATAGGAGCTCAGGAAAACATCGCCCACCACACGTAGGTGTCGTTGCTGCTCCATCGTCAGAAACACACCGGAACTCATGGCACAGCGGCTCAACTCGTCGGCAGCCCAAACCATGCCAAGCAAGCCTCCGTATGGCCCCGGCAATGGGGACTCCTCCAGCTTCTTCAGCACGAATGACATAAAGGTCGAGGCATCCGCAGCCTTGCAATGTAGTTCCGGGCAGCCACGATTCCAGTGAAGCGAGCTTTTCCGAAGCCGCTTCATTGCCACAGTTTTTCCAGTCGCAGCTGCGTAGATCTTCAGATCTTTGAAGAGTTCATTTAGCCGCTTTGGAATCGTGGGTCCTCCATAAATCGATGTGTCTCTGCACATCAGTTTTATGGCACTTCCAAGGATGTCTCGTGCCACCCCCAGCGACCACGTGTGCATCCAGTCCACTTGCACCATTTGAAGATCAAACCCATCGATAAATGCAAAAGCCGGACGGTCCACCCAGGGCTCATGGGAATATTCGGTCGTTGTCCAGGGAGCATCAACATTGATGTCGGTGTACAGCATGCCCGGATCGGATCTCGATGCCAAACACTTGAAGCATACCTATATAGCTGCGAAGTCAAAAGAAAGGTTTTGACCAACACGACCCAAACTTTGATTTCAATCCAAACCCTTAGAACAACAAAAAAAATCTAATGAGTTGTGAAGACCTGGGCCTTAAATCTAAGGGTTTCGGTTTTGGCTGGTACAGTCCTGCGGGGAGCTCGCGTTGCGAACGAAGTTGAAGCATTGGGTCAAATATTTGAGATCTCCACGAAAAGCCACCGGAACAAAATAATAGGTCTCCTCCGATGCAACTGTATATGAGGTGGGCTCATAGGTTCTTATTTTGTAGCGAGTCTTACACCACAAACAAATATTTATTTGTAAAGAAACTATGCGTACACCCGCCCGAAACCTAATATAAGGACCTAGTAAAAACCCTACATCATGGAGGTATATCATAGGGTTTAGGGTTTCGGGATTTGCCGGGCAAGAATCTCCAGAGCTGCATGGTAAGCCTTTATGCATGACTTCGTTGATGTCCTTGACCACTGCAGCGTTCAGGTGCTGGAGGGTCTCATTGGTTTTGCCATTCACAAAGTATCTGCTGGCCAGAAGCGAGTAGATCATATAACGAGATGCTTTGCTGTGCTCACGGAATACCGACAGGTCAGGAGTCCTTAGACAAATATATAGTCGGGTTTGACTTAATCCAGGCTACACCGGCTTCATACAAGATCCTTCAATTCAACTTGTGATTTAAGCTTGCAGCTGCAGCGGCCACGAAACCACCATCCAGGAGCTGTTATTGAGGGTCCCCTCGTCACCCCAAAGGACTATGGGGATTGTGTAGCTCCAAAGCTTTCGCTTGTTCTTCAGCCAATGGTCAGGGAAGTCAAGCAGCAGTTGGGCCCAGTAAGAATGCAGATCAGCGCTCGATGGGTACATGGACTCCACGAAATCCTCCTCGAGCAGTGCCCTTGCCTGAAGTCAAGTCGTGGCTTCCGGACGGGTTTGGAGGTTTCGATTTTCTTGAACTTATACCAGGGATTTGCAATCAAGGGTAGGGTCGTTGTGGACAAACGAACAATTGAACTTAATTTAGGGTAGACTTCGCGATGAAGTGCTATTTGGAAAACTAACATTCATGCACAAACATGCTGGCCATGTCAGAATCCGAAACACCATAGAGGATGGCAGCACAACTGGGCATTGTTCAATGCAGGGTTCCTCGTCCTCACCACGGATGACTGGTGCAGCCACATAGGTCACGTCGGTATTGAAGGCATACCCAGCTTTGCAAACTCTTCTAATGTATTCAGGCTCCCGCAGTGCACGGGTGTCGTACCCATGCAATAATTCACTGTCATAGATGTCACCTAGCTGGGTTGTTACCGATTATCTATATACTCGTAAAGTATTTAACGTATAGTGCATATAAAAACATGTCAAAGTCTTAAGCAGCATGACAACTAATTTCAGCACAAGGCTCCGAGGGAGCATGCCAGTGATAAGCTTGCCTCACCAGCAGTCGTCGCTTTGACTAGCCTCGGATCTAGCTGTGACGGGTTAAAGCAGCTAGAACCGAGAAGCCGAGCAACAAATCATCGAGGCGATCACTCGTAGCCTTGGATCCAGAGCTGGAGGAAGGCTTGCCTGCGGTGGGCCAGGGCATTTCGGTCTTGGGGGCATAGCATTACAGGGTTTAGGGGTTTAGGGTGTAGGGGTTTTGAGTGAAGGTCTGGGTCAGTCCAGGTGCACTCTCGGAGCAATGTTCTGCACACGTTCCAATTTTTCAAGCACGGACATCCTGCTCATATGGCCCCACGTGCGATCACATCACTCATAAGCGGACCAGTGTCAGTCTCCAGCACTCCCAGCTAGCAACTTGTGTGGATGTGCATTGCTCGGCTGGTGACTGAGCCTAAGGCCCAAGCCCAAACCCCTGCCCACCGCAACTGCTTAATGCAGCGGGTTCAAATCTTGAAGCTGTGCCCTGAAAGCCCGAATTACCAAACAATCAGAACTGTTTGACAAAGCTCACAGCATACCTTGAAATGATCACAGGGCCATCAGCCAGCACAACACAGCCAGCAGGAGCATTGCTCGGGGCATCGTTGGAGCAGTAAACTCTTGCGTGAACCAGTCGGTCACTAAATATTCATCTTACCCCGAAACCAACACTCAATGCTAGGCCAACTCACGGTCGCTTCCGCAACTCCTTCAAAAGGCCTGAAGCTTGGCCTTTGGTCAGCTTCAGCTGCTCGATCTGCCGGGCAGCGGACAATGGTATCAGGCCGGGTTATGATTATTAAGTGGGTGTGAGATTTATAAGGATCGGGTTTCAGATATGGGTATATATAGGGTTAGGATACAACTACATTGTAGGGGTTAAGGACCGGGCTTATTCAGATATGGGTAGAAATAGGGTTAGGATACAACTACATTGTAGGGGGTGTTGTTTGGGTTTTCATAGCACAGGGCAACCTCTCCAACCTAAGTCGAAGCAATACCTGGTTTGGCAACATTTATATCGCAGCCTAATTCAATGCAAAACCCCGGCCATCCTACACCAAGCCTCCTCGTGGATCTGCTCGCATAGACCATCGAACTTCTCACCGGCCTTTGTCATACCCAGCCTGAGCAAGGTATTTTAGTACGATATGTTAAGGTCATCGGGCTTTGTATGGAGTTTAGGGTTCTGGGAATGTTGATTTATGTGGATGGGTCAACAGCTTGGGGTTCTCAGCAAAGGTTTAACGTGATTACAAGCTTCAGGGTTTTTGGCTGCAGGGCTTCAAGATTTGGATGTTCCGATTTGACATGTGCCGGGTTTGCAAAATCTATAGACAAGTGGCTTCAAGCTGAAAGCCTTCATTTTCGCATCGTGGGCTTTCAGGGATTTCAGCAGGTCCGGGCTATCAGCCTGCGACATATCGATGATCATATTGCTCAGCTGCCCGATTTCCTTCTTCACGGCTGCACCTCGGATGATGTTGCTACACAAAAAAACTTGCATGCACAGATTCATACACCGACCGGTCATTTTAAACAAGTAACTGAACTTGGCGTGCTTCTCTTCATCGGTCCTGAAACTCTCGTTGATGAGACTCTTTCGCCCCACAACGGAACTGGCCGCGCTTCTTGCCGGCCCCCTTGTAGACGGAGCTCGACGGTTCTTGCCCGAATCCGAGCGACCTGCCAGATAAGCGATTCAAGACTACTGAGTATAGTGTTTACACACAGAGGAAATATGATTTGAACATAACAACAGGTGTCAGGCCTGCACCAGCAGCAGCTTCGAGGTCACGGTTGTAAGAGTCGAAGGCTCGAAGAACGTCCCCACTGAGTGGGCCACTGGCCGGTCCTTGGCCTGCTCGAGCCTTTTGAAGAAGGCTCGGCATGTTGGGTCCATTTCCCATCATCTGGTCCAGCAGGGCTGTCGTTGGCCGAACCCGTGCATTCACAGAGCAGCCCAGCCTGAGTTCAAGCATCATTTGTTGGGGACATTGCACGAAAAACACACAAAGATGCACGTGAAAAAAATTGGAAGCCAAGCTGCCTTGTCTCGGAAGTCTCAGTCCTTGTCCTCTTTGTCACCACCCAGAACTTTGTCTCTTCAAGCACCCCCGGACAGTCCGGGTCCTCCTCCCCCGTTTGTCGGGAGATAATGGACTGTATTTTCCGCCTTGGCTCTGCTGCTAGCACGTGTGGCCAGCTTGCAATAAGATTTCAATGGAAAGTAATCAAGATTGTTATTCTATGGGTAGACAAGGCACTCGCTAAAGTTGTAAGGGGGCTTAGACATGTCCTTGACACTGACTTGCTCCCAGATCCTTTCTCCCTTTAGGGATTCCTGCCGATGCATCTCCAGAGACGACTCCATGGCATCAATGTTGCCGCCCTTGCATACCCACTCTCGTAGGGCTTTGTTTCGATCCTTATTAGAATGAATGCAAGCATATGCTGCGACCTGATTCCGAAACAAACGAAGATTATGAGCCGAGTATCGGTGAGGGAGCCATCCATCAGCTGGCTGATGTTGGGGCAGCTCGCGAACTTGCCGGACTGATGCGCCCGTGCCTGGGATCGTATAGCGGGTAGGCTTGGGGACCTTGAGGATTTAAGCTTCGGCTTTTTGTTCAACATGAACTATCTCACCCATACACACACACACATAATATATATATATATATACATATGCATATATACATATACATCTAACATATATATATATGTACATATATATGTATAGTTGCAAGGTTCAAAGGGGTAGTATAGGGCCTGGGTTTAGGGTTTAGGTTTTGGCTTCAAGGGTTTTCCAGGTACTATGTGTAATCGGGGATGCAATAACGGTCCCCACCAAGGCGACTCTCCTTCGGGAGAGGCTGATACAAAACAACATATGTTGTCAGGTTTATATAGGGATATTATATAGGGCCTAGGCTTTGGCTTCAAGGGTTTTCAAAGTATATACTAGGTTACTAGGTGTAATCGGGGATGCAAGGGGTTCAAGTCGACAGGCAAGTTGCCATCTGCATGTACTCCTTCTTATGCGTCGAAGTGTTGATCACGAGTTCGGCTTCGGGGGCAGCAGTGGGTTCCGGGGCTCTCGCAGGACTGGGTTTGGTGTGTGGGGCAACGGCAGCAGCGGGTTCCGGGGCTCTCGAAGCTTTGGCTTTGTCGGGGGTTGCGGTACCTTTCCCAAAGTGGTGGGTCTTGGCCTTGGGCGGGTCCTTGTCCACAATCGCAGGCATCGAGCTAGCACGTGCTGGCGTGGGCACAGGCTTCACTGTCGTTGCAGCTGTCTTCGTCGTCGGTGCAGCTGTCTTCGTGGTCGTTGCTGCAGATTCCTTTTGCTGCAAAAGGCGGTCCATACGCGAGAGCATATTGGAGATTTCGTGCTCATAGCCTAGTTGGCTCGCACTCGGCCCAAGCCTTAGGATGCTAGGATTTTTCACAAACACTGATTGCAGTATTCGATGCCAAGCCTTAGGATCCTAAGATTTTTTGCAAACACTGATTGCAGTATTCGATCCAAGCTTCGATCTGAGAAGTTCCGAAAGGTCCGTGAGCGTGTCTTCACGCTGGAGCTGGGCATGCCCGGCGAGGTGAAGTCGATCCTGTAGCCCGTCTTGCCCTGCTTTGAAAGTAGCACATGACCTGGGATCGAAGGGTCGGGATAGCATGTTTGGGATTTGGATCACGAAGGACTTTGGTAGTATTTGGTTTGCCGGGATTGGAAGTGGGGCTTGAGGTCGGGATTTACAGTCTAGATACGCTTTCAAGTTCAGAGGGATTTGAGCTGTTCTTAATCGACGAAGTTTGTGGGTTTTCCTCACCCAGAGGCTGAGAAGGTTCAGGGTTTGTGGTAAATTGGCTCATAGGAGGACTTATCTTCGAAGGGCCGGGCTTAGGCTGTCTTCGGGTTTGCAGGGCTTCGAAGGGGTGTGCTGGCGGTCGGGAAATAGACTAGTTCGAGGGGTTTTAGTTGTTCTTGAATGAGGACTTGGGGGCTTTTCCCACCCTAACAGCTTAGGGTTTAGGGGTTTAGGGGTTTAGGGGTTTGGGGGTTTAGGGGTTTGGGGGTTTAGGGGTTTGGGGGTTTAGGGGTTTGGGGGTTTAGGGGTTTCGGGGTTTAGGGGTTTCGGGGTTTAGTGACTTAGGCACTATATGGGTTCGAAGCTTGAACTCGGAATTGGTACTTTTGCATCGCGGGTCAGGCCACGGGTTGCAGCTATGTCATCTTGTGGACACAACGTACACACAGAATGGACCCTCGACATGATGACTCGGCACCCCTTCACCACCAGTAGCCTTATTAAGGCATCGATGGTGGCTTTGCCATTTGTCGATCAGTGATGCCTCCATAAATGCGGCCCCTTCTGTAGAGGCAAGAATACCAACAACTCGCATTTCAGTGAAGCAAGGGTTTGTAGAGTGCACATACCCATAGCCAGTGTTGTGCCATCTGTGAATTGGATTGCTCGTGAGGCCGATTTTGAAGTAAGCACTGGGACTCAGGCCCCGGATAACAATGTTCGCCCGTTCAAGGATGTGGCTCGCTAAGGTCTGTGAGGGCAGCAGGTCTAGCTTCAAAGAAGGATCGGCCATGATGTCTTGGATAAGGCCTTTCAGGCGAGGTAGTTCAGCCAGGTGTTTCGGCACCCGAAGCTTCCAATAATTATCCGAAACAAAGCGAACAGCGGCACCGTTCTTCTCCATAACAGCACCCCGAGGATGCACGGCAACGGTGACGGGGAGCTCGAAATGGTCTGGCGGCGCCACCAATCCTGCAGAGGCCCAGCACTACAGAACAATTCTAGCCCCGTATATATTATGAAGTGCCACAGTCCAGAAAATAACACACTCGTGAATATGATGCAAACTAAGAATCTTCTTCGCTGCTTTTCTCTACCATAAGCCAACAGCTCCGATAACCAGGCTTCCGAGTCGTCGAAGTCACCGGGAATCGTGCCAGAGCTAGTAGAATCTGATGCACCCAGCTCGTCGTTAGCACATGGCATGCAGACACTCTGTACCATAAAACGGAGGGCTGTGCAGCCGAGCTGGCCCTGCAAAGCAACAACACCTTCGGAGTGTTCAAGCCCTCCACAACCACATTGGAATCATGCATGGACAGAGAGAGCGAGAGAGCAATCGAGAGATAATCCATGTGTGTATATGTATATGCACGAAAGTGTACATTTGTTTATCTCTGTAGACGTGCAAGCACAGGTCTACATGTAGTCAGTCACACACATACACATACATACATATACACATATACACATACATACATATACATACATACACATACAGATACATGCGTGCATTCGATGGTTTCGGGGTTTAGGGTTAATTTGTGTCGAGTCACGGAGCACCACCTTCATCATCATCGCCCCCGTCATCGTCTTCCAGGGGCTCACCATCGTTCTTTTCCTCGTCTCCCTGTGGCTCATCCTCCTCGAGTTCCTCGTCTCCTTGTGGATCATCCTCCTCGTCTCCCTGTGGCTCATCCTCCTCGGGTTCCTTGTCTCCCTGTGGCTCATCCTCCTCGGGTTCCTTGTCTCCCTGTGGCTCCTCCTCGTCCTGCTGCTGCTCCTTTGGTGGGGCAGGATCCACTAAGGTTTCCGGAAACGGATCCTCCTCCTCCTTGCCTTTGCTTGCCGATCTGGCCTCACTCACCCTGTCGATTTCATCCAGCATTGCCTGCACTTCCGCCAACCTCTCAGCGTCCGAATCAGCGGCGACGGTGTCCTCATCCTGTGCTAGCTTTCGCCTTTTGGTGGGCTTGCTCTTGCTGCTCAAACGGACTTTTGGTGGCGTTTCGATGCTCTTGCTGGGTGACGGATTGCCTTTGTTGTGCTTGGCCTTCTTTGCTGACTTTGCACTCTGCGGCTGCTTGGGCTCTTCCTCATCCTCTGGCTCCTCCTCGGGAACCGCTGGCTTGGGCTCCTCATCCTCTGGCTCCTCCTCGGGAACCGCTTCAGCCTTTCGAGCCTTCACCTTTGCACCTCGCCGGGGCTTCGGCTCCTCATCCTCTGGCTCCTCCTCGGGAACCGCTTCAGCCTTTCGAGCCTTCGCCTTCGCTCGCCGGGGCTTGGGCTCCTCATCCTCTGGCTCCTCCTCGGGAACCGCTGCGGCCTTTCGAGCCTTCGCCTTTGCACCTCGCCGGGGCTTCGGCTCCTCATCCTCTGATGGCTCCTCCTGGGGAACCGCTTCAGCCTTTCGAGCCTTCGCCTTTGCACGCCGGGGCTTGGGATCCTCATCCTTTGATGGCTCCTCCTCGGGAACCGCTTCGGGCTTTCGAGCCTTCGCCTTTGCACGCCGGGGCTTGGGCTCCTCATCCTCTGATGGCTCCTCCTGGGGAACCGCTTCGGGCTTTCGAGCCTTCGCCTTTGCACCTCGCCGGGGCTTGGGCTCCTCATCCTCTGATGGCTCCTCCTGGGGAACCGCTTCGGGCTTTCGAGCCTTCGCCTTTGCACGCCGGGGCTTGGCCTCCTCATCCTCTGATGGCTCCTCCTCGGGAACCGCTTCGGCCTTTCGCGCTTTCTTGCTCTTTCCACGACCACCCTGCTTGGAATCCTCAGCTGGCTCCTCAGCCTTCCTGGCCTTATCGGCTTTGTTCTTGGGCTTGGTAGCACGGGCTTTGGGGGCAATTGTCACACCCTTTGGCTCATCCTCCTCAGTGTCCTGCGGCTCCTCTTCCTCTGCAAGGTGGGTGCAAGCCTTTGATCTGCGAAGGGGTTCGGCCTTTTCCTTTTTATTCTCCTTCACCTTCGGGGTCTTGGCCGTGGCTGCGCTGGCTGCTGCTGCTGCTGCTGCCTGCTGTTCTCGCAAGCCTTCTCGAACATTCTCAAAGACTACTACAGCATCAGCATAGGTCAAACGCTCGGATTTCATAAGCTCCTCTAAGCTCATCGTATCTTCACCCGAAAGCCTCTCAGTCAAAGCGATCGGTGGCTCATCCGGGATTCCGTGAGGATTGGCGTGGGAGGCAATCGATAGCTTAGAGCTACATGCACTCGAGGAACTCTTGTTGCCCTTGGCTTTGGTCTTCTCCCTCTCCTCGGCCTTATGCACCTTCAAAGCTTTGATGCCATCACGAACAAGCTTGCCCCTCTTGAGGGCTTCCACCAAGCCCTTGTCCCGGGCCATGCTGCACAAAAGCAGGTCTTACACACACACACGTATGATCGAGCCTGATATAGCACAGAACAAACATGTTTAGGTTGTGAAAAAAATTCCCACGCAGAATCACGCATAATAGCGCTCATTAGCTCGATTATAACGTGCATTGCACGCTTTTTCACGCTGCCCTTTTGTAGGGGCTGCACAGGCCAGTTGCGAATTGGCACCGATGGGATACCTTAGGAATGATCAATATGGCAATTAGGCCACGAGTCCTGTGTAATTCCTGCAGAGCCATTTAGTATGCAGCAGAGGAGCAGCCATCAGCTCGAATTGTAGCCCATACCATAAACCAAGGGTTATCCTCAACGGCACCCAGAAATCACGACACACAGGCACCTGGAGCCTCGACGTATATAGATCTGCCTGGTGGCCAGCTGCAAACCATTCCGTGGAAGCATCGGGCCTTGGCATACTTTGTGTGGGAGGAATATATTGATTAAGTCAAATAATCAGGCTATATGGTCTAGCTACTCGGGTTGTGGTTTCCTCTATATGTTGTTGTATTATTGTACATCCAATATAAGCCAAGACTCAGGGGTCCGAGGAAGGACTGTGATTTCTGAACAACGAAAGGGTCTCGTGATTTGAGCAGGGGCTTCGGGATGTCTAGTGGGGCCTTACCTAGGCATGATTGTGCGAGTATCCAAGACCCACACGAACGACAATGGTTTGGTGATATGTACCTTAAGAGGTAGGGACACTAAATAGTATAGTGGTAGCTATGATCGAGGTTCGGACGGAGAACCTTGATTTTGGGATAGCTAGAAGGTATTAAGGGATGGGATAGTCGGGGAAGGACAGTGATTTAGTGAGTTCCTAAAGGCTTTGGGAAGGACCCTGATTTCGTGATGGTTCCAATAATAAGGGGTTTGGGAAGGAGCCTGATTATCAGGTTGCAGAGTTTGGGGGAAGGACCGTGAATTCGTGAATTTCTAGGGTTTTGGGAGAAGGGACCGTGAATCCGTGAATTTCCTAGGGTTTGGGGGAAGGACCGTGATTTCGTGAAAAATGCAAGGGTTCCACGAAGGACCGTGAATTCGTGAATTTTCGTGGGAATCGTGATTTCTGTTGGGCTGTGTCTGGCTCCTGCTCTAATTCTTAATATAGCACCCCAAACCCAACCGAGAATTCACGAGATATCTCGTGAACGCCCCGGCCCCGGCCCCCAGACGAGATTTTCACGAAATCACGGCCTCAAGTCCCAAATCGGTTTATTAGTTTTATCAATAGCATTCAATTTTAGTATGAAGAATAGCATTATTATATTATGTCCTATTATAAATATTGTTACTAATAATATTGATGATGTATATATTAATATTAATAGCAGCAGTATTAAAAGTACTCATAATATTAGTATAATTACTACTTGATGGGATACCTTAGGAATGATCAATATGGCAATTAGGCCACGAGTCCTGTGTAATTCCTGCAGAGCCATTTAGTATGCAGCAGAGGAGCAGCCATCAGCTCGAATTGTAGCCCATACCATAAACCAAGGGTTATCCTCAACGGCACCCAGAAATCACGACACACAGGCACCTGGAGCCTCGACCTATATAGATCTGCCTGGTGGCCAGCTGCAAACCATTCCGTGGAATCAATCATCGGGCCTTGGCATACTTTGTGTGGGAGGAATATATTGATTAAGTCAAATAATCAGGCTATATGGTCTAGCTACTCGGGTTGTGGTTTCCTCTATATGTTGTTGTATTATTGTACATCCAATATAAGCCAAGACTCAGGGGTCCGAGGAAGGACTGTGATTTCTGAACAACGAAAGGGTCTCGTGATTTGAGCGCAGGGGCTTCGGGATGTCTAGTGGGGCCTTACCTAGGCATGATTGTGCGAGTATCCAAGACCCACACGAACGACAATGGTTTGGTGATATGTACCTTAAGAGGTAGGGACACTAAATAGTATAGTGGTAGCTATGATCGAGGTTCGGACGGAGAACCTTGATTTTGGGATAGCTAGAAGGTATTATAAGGATGGGATAGTCGGGGAAGGACAGTGATTTAGTGAGTTCCTAAAGGCTTTGGGAAGGACCCTGATTTCGTGATGGTTCCAATAATAAGGGGTTTGGGAAGGAGCCTGATTATGAGGTTGCAGAGTTTGGGGGAAGGACCGTGAATTCGTGAATTTCTAGGGGTTTGGGATAAGGGACCGTGAATCCGTGAATTTCCTAGGGTTTGGGGGAAGGACCGTGATTTCGTGAAAAATGCAAGGGTTCCACGATATAGTACTTAGTACTAATACTATAGTACCATATATGGTACTATAGTATTAGTACTAAGTACTATATATAGTGCGACTATGGTGCTACTATAGGACAGCCATAGTACTACTATATAGTGTTGCTATTGTGCTGCGAAATGGCTACTATAGTGCTATTCATAGTAGCACAAGTACTAGTATACTAGCTAGTACTAGTAGTAATACCGTGCTAGTATTATAGTCCAGTACTATAGTGCAAGTACTATAGAACTAGTACTCGTGCTAGTACTAGTATTGGTATTAGTATTACTATTACTATGAGTGTAATATTATTATTACTGCAGCCCGACCCAAATAAGTCCTGAAATCTGCAACCTGTAATTAAGGTTATACCCGACGTGTGCCAGCAGATTCATGCAAGCTGCTCACCGAGAATTGCCCGCAACTCGTCTCGGAGGCAGTCCTTGGATGATCGAGAGAAAGAGAAGATCTAGGGAGGCGGAGGGGAGCTTTGGAGGGACGGAGATGGGAGGGAGGAGACCAAACCACAGGCGTGATTGTGTATTAGGGACCTGGGTCCTTAGCTTAGCCAGCTTAGGGGAACTGAAGCAAACCAGTAGAATGCACGAGAGAGGTGAACGGCAGGTTTACCGGGTTCGACAAGGGAGTGAGGGATCTAGGGAGGCAGAAGAAAGAAAACACTGACTCGAACCTCATGGCCTCACTCAAATCTCGGCACTGTTGCCACTCGATCATCTTCACATATAATGTATTCCCCAATCCTCTCCTCTCTGAAACCTTGAACCATCCAAACCCAAACCCTAAGATTCATCTCTCCAGCGAGACCCTATAAGCCCAATTAATAGACCCATACTAGAAATTTACACTTTGGATCTTGAACGGGAGAGAAAGTAGGAATTCAATTCTCCCATTACAATCCCACAATTGGCTATTTACGGTCCGGCTGACATAGCACTTTTGGTTTGCTAGGTATATAGTAGCGACGGGTTTGTACCACTACGAATATTTCTGATTCAACACTGAACCCCAAACCTGAAGGCTCAAAATCCCAGAACCCAGCCCAAGGCCAATATAAACCAAGCCCAGGTATCCCACTGGCCAGGAAAGTGGATGCTCTTGCTGCGAAGCAGATACTTGACACATGACAGGAGGTCGGCCTGAGTTGATGCATGACACATACGGGAACATAGCTAAAAAAACAGACTTGTCTGACTTAACTAGATGCAGTGTATACATCCTCAGCAGGCAATGCACCTCTGCAAACTCTGCAACAGTTGTCGATCTGAGAAGAGGAAGGAACAGCTCGAAGTCCGTCTTCGACATGTCAACATCAGTGGACATTCTGGGGCCCTCCAATTCATCCTGGGTTCAACCAGAGACAGTACATGAGCCAACACATTCAGTTTTTCCGGAATCCTGCAGATAAGCCTCACTGTCCTGGTTCGTGCGCCAATAGTCTGCCAACAGCAAGCCGAATCTCCGAGGGTATGTCCTGGGCTGGATGTCAGGGCATCATGCATGAGGCTATGTCCCTAGGCAGGATGCGGCTTCGGCTTTTGAAGCCTGAACCCCCAAACCCTCAAAGCCCTATACCCTCAACTCCACACTTGTATAAGCCCCGAACCCTATCAGCCCCATGTATAAGCCCGATATATACAAAGCTATAATCCCTATATATAAGCCCTAAGAGGCCCTTTCCCTAAACAAGTTATCCCGACCCCGTGAAACCCAATATGTTGAACTTCACAGCCAAACAGAATCCACGACTCCAGGGCTTCGAGGTTAAAGCGGCAGACTAATAGTGTCTAGGGATTCAGAGTTTCAGGGTAAAGGGTATTTAGGGCAGCATATATATATATATATATATAGGGCCAAGTATATTGATCAATATATATATATATATATATATATACATACATACATATAGCCTCTAACAGGGTCTAAGGCGGTTTTCGGAAAACAATAGGTGCCATCTTCCTATAGGTCCACAAACAAAGACCTTGTCGGGGGTCGAAGTGTTTGTTTACCGGGTTTACCGAAGCTTTAACACATGCAGTCGGGCATCTGACTCTGCTTGAGGCTCTTTTTCACCCCCGTAAAAGTTCGTTGTCCAAACCTAGACCTGCTGCGACCGTGGTGGGCCAGAGCCACTTGTGTCATTTTCTCCCGTTGTGATAAAGTCATGTACCCACCCTGAGCTGTAATTGCTGCAAGGAGAGACCGGGCATTGCTATATCCGATATGGCGCTTGCAGCTCAGCTGGCCAAAGAATCCCATGTACCACTTGGCCTCGAATACCTGATGGCATTTAGTAGCTCCGTGCTAAGAACCAGAGATATGTCATGCAAGATAAGAATACACTACAAGCTTCCGTGCAGAAACGGCACATGAACTCTTCCCCGCAAAAACTCCATCCATGGATGCATCCCCACACAGCTCTGGAAGGGCTGCTCGATCAACCATCTCACTTTTCGTGAGCTCAGTAGCAAAGCCAGAAGGCAAACCCTTGCAAGCAGAAGGTTTCCGGTAGCCACCGACCCATAGCCAGTATTGCCATTCGGATTGATTTCGTTCCTCCCACTCGTAGCTCTGGACCTTGAATGGCAGCACACGAGTTAATTCAACACTATGTGGAATTGAACACCGTCATGTAAACTTCTGTTTGAAGATAAGCAACATTACCGAGAAAGAGTTGCAAGGGAGCGCCAGGATTACCAGACCGCCTTCTTTTACTCGTCGTGCTTCATTTAAAGCCAGCCTGCCAACCGGTGGTTGCCAACCAGCAGCATAAACAAATTTCACACAATGCAAGGTTTAGGGGTTTGGGTTTCGGGTGTTTGGGTTTCGGGTGTAAGGGTTTCATCTTAAGGCGAGCAGCAAAAAGCCAGATGGCTTCGTCAAGTCCATGGCAACGGGGTCGGTGTCTAGATCTATGCTGGATCCACGAGCTCCAGCATCCTCGCAAGGAGCAACTACGTATCACGAAAGAGGTCTTACAGTAGATCCGATAGGCGAAATCCCGAAATTGCCGAATTCCAACAAATCCCACAAACACCATCCCCTACCTGATTGCCAAACTCCAGTCCTGTCTCAGGCACTGGGAGACATGGCCCATCCCGGCGAAAACCTCGAGGAAGTCCAGATCCTGCTGTGCGTGGTGGTGGCTGCGGCGGTTAAGGGTCTTGGCTTACCAATAAAACCCGAAACCCTACCGAGCCTTGCCCATATATAGTTCTGAATAAGTTTCTGAACAACAAAATTATTGCCTCTATTATGATGCAGCTGTTCGGTCCTGCCCCTGAAGAGCTGACTCATAAAAGCCAAGCAGTACACACAGCAGGATGAAGGGCACGGGCGCCCGCCATTGGAGCAGCTCTGCCACCACCATAATTCGTCAAAGTCGGACCCTGAAATCTGAATCCTGACAACCACAGTCGAAAAAGCGAGACT